>VYZR01032908.1:0-39001 GCA_013400675.1 Oxylabes madagascariensis
CGGTCGAAGAAGTACTCGTTGCGCAAGGGGTCAAAGTAGCGCATGCGCTTCTTGGGGTTGCCCAGCAGCGTGTTGGGGAACTGGGCTAAAGTCTTCAGCTGCGTCTCGAAGCGCAGTCCCGCAATGTTTATCACCACGCGCTCACAGCACTCGTGGTCGTCGTGGGCAGCGGGCTGGTAGCTATCCTGGGGGTGGCCAGGTAGCGCAGAAGTCTCGTCCATGTTCTCTCCGGCCATCACGGTCATGGTGGCACACAGGAAAGGGGACCAAGGGGCAGGGGAGAAGTGAGGGAAAGGGAGGAGGAGGAGGATGGAGGAGCACAGAGAGACCCAGGGCGGTTCAAGGTGGGGGGGTTGAGGCGGGATGGGGAGCTTGAGGAAGGGGTGGATGTGGAGCCTAAAGGATGGAAACACCCAAAAGGAGAGAAGAGAGGCGGGAGGAAGGGAGAGGCATCAGGGATGATGGGAAGGTAAAGAAAGAGGGAAGAAGTACCTTTAGGGGGGGCAGAGGGCAGGTAAGGTGAGGGGTCCTGTCCCCCAAACCAGGAGGCTGAAGGTCTATGGAGTGCACCCCCCGGCTGGGGCTCCCCTCCCCAGCCGTCTCCTTTAGCCTTTAACTCGATCCGTCCACTTTTCTCGCCGGCTCGACCATCGCCGCAGCTGCTGTCACGAAGCTACCACACACACACACACGCACACACACGCACATACACATAAAATAAATAAATAAATATAGAAATAAATATATAAATCACGGGCTGGCCGGGAGGCGAGTCCTTGCAATGCCAATTCAGCAAATTTCCATCACTTGCCTCTTCCTTCCCCCCCCCCCACCACCACTGCCCTGGTCCTCTCCTCTTTTGCGCTGGGGAGGGAGGGAGGGATGGAAATACTCTGCTTTGAAGGCATAAAGCTCACTTGCAGGATGGAGGCTGCCAGGGAGGAGAGAAACAGAATAAACCAGCCCCCAGACCCCTCCACATACACACACACACTCAGGCGCAATGGATTGGCTTTCACACCAGCAGGAACATCCCGGTCTGCCCCCTACGGCAGCACATGCGGAGTTCTACGCGTTCCTACACATCCCCGGACATGCACCAAGGCCTCCGAGGCAGGCAGGTGCCCCGAACTCATCGGGAAGGCTTCCCGGGCAACTTCAGCTAGGTCAGCGCCTGCAAGGAGTCTCCCGAGCACCGCGCTCCCCGCGGTGGAGATTTAGCTGAGCACTGACAACTTCATCACACCAACTGGGCTGGGGGGGGTGGATTAGGAGAGGGGGAGCAAAGCATCTCCTCTCCTGCTTTGCAGCAGCTAAAGGTAACCGAGAGAGAGAGACGAGAGGAGGGAGGTCGACATCCCAGACCCAAACCGTCCAAAATCCAGTGTAACAGCGGCAGGGAGAAGGGGCTTTTCCTTACCTGCTCCGGGCGAGACGCGCCGCTCAGGAGTAGGAGCCAGTGCCGGAATGCGTCAAGTCGCCTTGCAGCAGCATCCAAAAAAACCAAACCAAAACAAAAACCGCAGCGGCAAACTTAACCCTCCTCCTCCTCCTCTTGCGCCCCTCTTTATAACACAGCGATCGCTTTACAGGGCTGCCTGCGAGACACTGAAATATTCATACACCGTCTTAGGCTGCACCAAGGGCGAGTGGGTTTAATTAGTTCCTGCTGAGAACCGCAGTGGGGGGTGGGGGGTGTGTGTGGAAAAGAGCGCAAAGTACCTTTTCCAAAAGGCTCGAGTTAGTCAATAAAATCAAGGCGTCCTAGATCGCTGCTGGCTCTCCAGCCCTCTTCCCTTAGGACAGCTGGAAAGGGAGCCGGGCGCTGGGCAGCGGCGGCGGGGGAGATGCCAGAGCGCCGCAGCCCTGCAGCCGCATCCCCGGAGTCGGTCTTGGCTCGTCCCGGCGTTGGAGGCAGGAGGAGGCAGGAGCTGGACGCGTGCGGCAGGAGCGGGAGGGCTGCTGAATGCATAAGAGCGAGGAGCAAACTCGAGCCATTTCTTGACGCTGCAGTATCAGCAGAAACCTGAGAGCTGTTTGGTGCAGCTCGGGGCTCGGGAGGGCGGGGGAGCCGCGGGCCGGGGCCGGCGGAGGAGGGAGGGGAGGGGAGGGATGCGCGCTGCCCCCGGGCCGGCCGCCCCCGCACGCTGCGCGCCGCGCCCCCGACGCAATGCGGGCGGCCCCGGGATCGGGCTGCGGGATGGGGCTGCGGGATGAGCCAGAGGGATCCGGCAGGGGAGGCACGGCCAGCCCGGACAGGTGCGCCGAGCAGCCGCCGCTTCCCGACGCGCCGAGGCACGGCGGGACAGCGCTCCGTCCCCAGCAGGCTCCCCGCAGCACCCGCACGGAGCTGGAGCTGGGGCTGCGCATCCCGCACATCCCGCCTGAAGCCGGGCCGCACATCCCGCACGGACCCCCGGGCCCCCCGACCCGCCTCGGCACTGAACGGGGATGCGCACCCGGAGCCTCCCGGACGCGCTGGTGGAGGCTGAATCCTGAGCTGGAATTGCGAGGGTTAATCGTCAAGGCAGGGACAGTGCCCTTTCAGGCTGCTTTATGCCACCGAATTCGTTTAATTGATGAATCACATAACTTGGAGATGGGAAAGACCCATTATGCCATCAGCTGGCCTCCCCTGCCAGCGCAGGATTGTTCCCCACAGTATATGATCACTTATATAATATAAAAGCCTGCTGCTCACTTTGTCAGAGCGGGAGCGGTGATCAAATACAACCCGTGCCTGTGTAATTTGAGGCACTCCGGAGCTCAGTAACACCAAGTCCGTGTTTAACAGACCTGGTCTCGTTAGCTTTCCCCTGCATAATACATTATCGTCACTTAAGATCACCACCTTGGCAGTCCAAAAATACTTAACCACCTGACCTCCCTGGTGGTTTCTGTATCTTCTTCCCTTTGCTTATGCCCATGTTTTGTTGTTTGGGGTGAGTTTTTTTGCAGGTGTTGGTGGTTTATTTTTATTTTTTTTACTAGAGTAAAAACCATTCTAAAATCCTCTACCCCTGGCAGTGCTGCAATCACAGCTAGTTAGTGTGCTGCATTCACCAGCCCTGTGGAGACATAAGTGCAAAGAAACAAACAGATTTCCTGTCTAGCCTGGTACAAGGGTGGGTTTTGCTGTTGTTTGGTTTGGGGTTTTTTTTAGTATCACATATGCTGAAAGTTTTGTGAGAAACTTCTAGGGAAGTTCTAAGCAAGAGAAAAGTCTCTTTCTGCCACTCCCAGGCAAAACAATCAAAACACAAAACAGAAAGAGTGGATCTTCTTCCAGTGAAAAGTAAAGCACAGTTTTCTGTCTGAAAAGCAGCTCAGCATCAGCACCCAGCCCTGGACCCTGCAGCCCTGGACCCTGTAAAGACTTAACCCCCTCAAAAAACCAAAGGCTGTCCCATCCCCTAAACTAACCAGGCTGTTTTTCAACCCCTCGAGAAACTCGATGACAGCCTTTGCCTCAACATCCTCTTATGGCAGTGAATGCCATGCCTGGTGACACGGCTGGCTGCAGAGTGTTCCGGAGCTCTGCATTCACGTTCGGTGCGCTGGCAGCTGCTGTGCAGGAGGAGCTCTGTGAGTGAGAGCTCCCCCGCTGCTGGTGCAGCACTTTGGGAGCGCTTTGTCCCCCTGTCCTAGCCCAAAGGATGCTCCGGACTGGGCTGAAAGTGCAGGTCTGACAAGCAGAGGCCCGAGTTCACGGTGCTGCTCTGCCCTTGGCTTCCTGCAGGATTGCAGGGAAGGCTACACGTTCTGCTTTTGTTCTGCTTTTGCGTCTGGAAAACAGGACTTAAAAGTGCTTCCTCTGCCTGTCACAGCTCCTTAGGCTGCTGGTTTCTGAGAGCTGCCTTAGCACAGCAGAACCCAAATCCTCATTGGGAGCTGTGTGCACACCAGGCACAGAAATAAAAAAAAAAGGAGTGATAACAACCTTTGTTTTTCCATTGCAGCAAAAGGACAAACTGAGATATTGCTCTCCCCCCTCCTCATTTTGAAAGCTCTGAACTGCGGGATTTCTCTTTGCAACCCAACTACCATTACTGACAAGCAGTCATGCTGGAAGGGAGGGATCTTTCTAAGTGGGCTATTAGCCATAGGGTCAATAAAATCTTCTTAAAGTACACAGACTAATGAGCAGTGTAACTAGGGCTTGCAAGAAGGTCATATGTTACACATTATAGTGCTAAGTAGCTTCAATTAAATGTCGAGGAATGGAAGGAGAATCCAACTTGCTGCCAAATTCAAAGTCAGGCTGCTGCTATTTTCTACCTTCTATATTACAGAAAATGGCCAGCAGCAGTCGAACTGGTAATCCCCCCAAAGAGCCACACTGAGAAATTCTCTTCAGGAACAAAGTCTTTTGTTCCTGAAGAGAACAAAACTAAAGAGAAGAGAAACTAAAAATTGCAAAAAAATTTGCAGCTTTTTGTGGTGGGAAGTCTGGTAGTATTGTTGTGATGAGAAAGAACAACATTTTTCTTCTTTATTTTGTTTTTGTTTTAGAAAGAAAGAATCGAGTTGTTGATTAAAAGTCCTTGTGTGTTGTGAGGATTACAAAAAAATTGCATTGAATGATTGTGAATCTGAAACAGGATTAAAAAAATAAGCATTGGTTTTACACAGTGAAACAGGCTTTAAACACTGTCACCAGGGAACCTGGAAAATCCTGATTGAAATGAATGAATGTAGAAGCACAGTGGATTTCTGAGCATGGCATCATTCCTGTGAGTGTCCTGAGTGACCCCCAACATTTCATCACCTGAAAGAGACATTTTGTGTGATAAAAACCATTGTGAAATCCAATGGAGAAGGATGTCCTGGTGGTTTGAACACCATGGATCCTCACAGGCACTGTAATCCCAGTCCATCTAAGCCTGGAAACCAACCTGGAAACATTATAGCTCCATTTTGAGCTGCCTAAAGCCACCAGTGAGTTGTGCAGGTGTCACCGCACACCTCATTTAATGGCCTTGGGAGGCAGAGGATAAAGTGAGATGTTCTGGCCCAAATTTGCTGTGTGCAGAGGCTCTGTCAATCGTTCCAGTTCATGACATGGAAAGAGTCAACAGATGGAACCAAAGGTGAGCTTGTGGTGTTGACAGTTGGGTTTTCTTCCTCGAGGGGAACAAAGAATCCTTTAAAAGCTTTTAATCTTTTAACACTGATTTATGAGCCTTGCTAATATCATTCAGTATAATTAGGCATTTTTTGTGACTGGGATAATCAAATCTCATGCTTCAAAGAATACTGGCAGCTGATGGGAGATGACAATGACTTTGGTTCCCTCTTGTTACATCATTTCATTTTTCGTCCTGTTCCCTTTTAAGGCCTTAAATATGGGCCCTCAAAGTCAAAAAAGCCAAGGAGTAGACCCAGTCCTGTTGCTACACAGAGGGAAAAGGAGAGCTTGGGAGTTATCCCTGTGAAGAAGGAAGCAGAAACTGCCCTCACTCATATGATAGTTGTGCCATTGGGACCAGCCCGGAGAGAAAAGGTGTCCCTGCCTTGCCTCTGTATCCCACATCTGTGGGTAGGAAAGGCACAAAGTGTGGCAATAGCAGAATGGCTGGGCAGGGAAGCACAGTAAATGTTCTGTATTAGGTTGGGGTTGAGCTTTCTTCTGTCCTCCTCAAAAGCAGCTGTATAATCAGAAATGGGAACAAGGTGCCAATCCACCTCTGAGCATATTCATGTTTTTAACACACAGGACTTTTTTCTTAACAGGAGCCACTTTTGGCTTCCCGTAATTGGATGACTTAGTACAAGATCATGTAAAAGAACCACAGCAAGAATATATTTATCAAGAGTGCTGCTGGCCACCAAGTGCAGAGAGCAGAGAGTGACATTTCCCTGTGTCATGAGGGGTGAGCACCACACAAAGCGCCACTGTCAGAGAAGGGAACACCTGAGGAGGACAGAGCATCACCAGAGCAAGTAAATTCCTGTAAAATCCCAAAAACAGTCCTTGCAGTGAGTCCTTGCAATTCACAGCCAGGAAGTCAGCCTTGGAAAGTCTGAGTTTGCTCCTGTGTGAGTTCATTTGCAGGATGATTCCATCCTATAAAAAGATTCTGACACATGTCTAAACAAAGCCCCACCTCACATGGCATTGAGCTGCCCAGGAGTGAGTGATGATGATGAGAAAGTGGTGATGTTTTTGAAACAACTAGTCTTGTTATGAAGCCCCTAGCTTGAGGCTGAGTGGTGATGAGTGATAGAATCACATAATCATGGAATGGTTTGGGTTGGAAAGGACCTTGAGGATCATCCCATTCCATGCCCCTGCCATGGGCAGGGACACCTTCCACTATCCCAGGTTGCTCTGAGCCTATCCAGTCTGGCCTTGGACACTTCCAGGGATGGGGCACCCGCAGCTTCTCTGGGCACCCTGTGCCAGGGCCTCACCATCTCACAGGGAACAATTTCTTCCCAATATCCAACCTAACCCTCCTCCCTGTCAGTGTGAAGCCATTGCCCCTTGTCCTGTCACTCCAAGCCTTTGTCAAAAGTCTCTCTCCATCTCTTTTGGAGGCTCCCTTCAGGCACTGGAATGCTGCAATGAGGTCACCCCAAAACCTTTTCCAGGCTGAACAAAAACACTTAGTGGAATTCTCTGAGAACAAAGTGTGCCTTAGGAACTCGAGACATAACAGGATACTCCCAGTGCTCAAATAATCTACCATAGACTACCAATAGTCTTGCCTTAGCCATAATCACAAAATCAGAGCCGGGTTTAGCCCTAGCTGGGCTGCAAAGTCACCTGCAACAGAACTCCAGGCACACTCATTAACAGCAACATTAGACTGCAGCAATGGGACTTAGAGTTTACAGCAGAGGTTATTTTAAGGCCAGTGGACAGTTGCAAGCTCTTGATGAGTTGCCATGAAATATGGCACATTATCACTTGGTCTTATGATAAAGGAGGCTCAGAAAGACCATCCATCACTGAGCAAGCCATGTGGAGGGAGAAGTCCTCATGGGCTTCATTTAGCCTTCCCAAAAAGTATTGCCTTACTGTTTAAGCAGGTTGGTGTCTGCCTCAAAAGCTGACTGCAGACCTGAAATTTAGGCTACCTAAACACGGCAGTCTGTTGGCAATCTCAGTGCTCCTGAGGGAAAATTCCTGAAAAGGAGAGATGTAAAGAGACCTACAGAGAAAGGAGCAGAGTACATATCAGTGAAAAAGAACAAGAGGTAGCTGTATAAAATGAGAATGTACACTGATGCCAAACCAGTGTCTACAGGATTGAAGTCACCAGTCTTCAGCAGTAATAGAAGTCAGGCTCAATTAGGTGCATCAAATTCAAAAGTATTCAGTGTTTCTTATGAGTCAGGGCAGCATCTTACACTGGATTCATGATTGTCTTTATCACACCTGGCAGAATGTGAATGCTGGGATCCTGATCCTGTGTGCTCCCAGCAGAAACTAAGACTTGCAGTGCAGGGATTCCCAGGCACCAAGGCAGTGGCTGAGGGAAGTTTCCACTGGAACTAGAAGTGTTGAAGAAGAAGGAGCCCCAGACACAATTCCGGACCCTCAGAACAGCATATTAGACAGAATGCAGTTAAGCTGAATCTTTCAGAGAAAAGTGACATCTATGAACTCTTCAGTGTTTCCAATTATACCCCAAAAACCTTAGAGCCACGAAGGAAATGTCCAGAGTAAAAGTGGTGAAGGATTTCTAGTGGTTCACAGAGAAGATAAACTACTAGATTCTTCTTTTTGTCCTCCTGCCTCTCAGGACACAAGAATTATTGAAGAAGTTATCACACTGAGACAAGATTTGGCAGCAGTCAGGGCCCCATGTGATAGGGTAAAGGCAATCCAGCGCAGGGAAGCAGTCCCAAATTGCTATAAACCCCTGGAACAGAGAGAGCCACAGAAAGCTTGGACCTTGCTGCAAAGTCAGCACCTGGAGCCCTTCCTGGTGGAGCCCTGACACCACCGGGAAGGAGCCAGATAAACGAGGTGCTGCTGCTCCTGCACAGGGGGAGGGACAATCCCAGCCAGTGTGTCACTTCGGGGGCACAGCAAGAAGATGCAGCATGAGCTCCAACACTAGGAGAGCATGCTGAGGAACTGCTCAGTGCTCCTGGAAGCTGATGGTAAAGGCATGGAACCACTTTGTGTCCAGAGTGTGCAGCTCTGCTGGGAGGAAGAAGGAGCACAGGCACTGTTATTTGTTATTAGGCAAAGGATTGAGTGTTTGTGTCTGTGTGCACATGTGCAAGATGGGATTTTATTTAAAGCAGGACATGCAGTAATCCCTGAGGATATAAGAGCTGCCATCAGGAAATGAATAATTTCATACCTAAGGATAGAGAGTGTTTTATTGGAGCCAGACTATTCCACTGGCCAGGCACCAATGTGCACTGCAGAGCAGGGTTAGCACTGATCAGCTGGGATCTTCCTGCCATTCCAAGACACCTGTGCAAATGGCCATTTTCAAGGGCAGGAGATGGATGGTTGGCTTTTCTGGGAGCTGGCTCTGGAGGAAGCTCTGGCAAGAGCTGATCAGGGGTGGAGCAGCGCCTTCCCACAGTCTGACAGGCCTTGCATGCCCTGCTCTGACACGGCTCGTAGCACTCTGCAGCAGAATTTGTGCCGTTCAGCACTTCACAGGCCAGATTTGAGCACCAGATGTCTTGCCATGGGTATCAAAAACGAAGAAGAGCGAGAGCAAACAAAGTTAGCAGCATAAACAGTGCAGGAACTGATAGTCAAAACAAGGCAGTCGGGAAAGTGATCCTTACCTGCCTAAGCTGGGACCCAGCAAAGCTTTTTCCCTAAGATTGAACAGGGAATGACCGATGCGTCTACTGAAGGAAATGGGTGGAGGAGGGTGGGTTGCAGACCAGCAGCCAGGATTTAGAAACAATTACACCAAACAAGACACTCACAATAAAAAAAATGGAGAAAACAGAAGGTCATTTGCATCTGCTGCTCAGGGTGGAGCAGATACGAAGACAGACAGAGAGCAGCAGCACAGGTAAGGCCAAAGGAAAGCAGCTGCAGCCTGGCAGGGATAGGTGGCAGCTACAGTGACAGGAGAGTGCTAAAGGAAGGCCAGAGGCAGCTGCAGAGCTGGGAGAAATGTCATGACACAGCCTGAGCAGAGACCAAACCAGAAAATATCAGCACCGAAATGTTTGTGCAGCAGAGCCACACCCGCAGGAAATGGGGTGACCTAAAAGATACAAGGGCAATCAAAAACCTGGCAATAAGGGGGTCCTTATCTCTTGGAGGGACTCAGGATCTTCAGCCTCAGCTCTGTAGAAAGCCTGAAAAAAACACACAAGGGCAGAAAATGCTGAGCAGGTAGTTCAAGGGTCTGTGGCAGAGGATTGGAAATGCTCCCTGCTACTGTTGTCCTTCCCTGATGAAAATTCCCAGTGCAGGTTGCTTAGCAGAGCTGTTTTGGCAGCGGGGCTTCCTCCTGCTTTATTTTCAGCATGCAGGAGAGGCAAAAATGCTTTAACAGGGTGTGTTTCAAACATATACTTGCCTTAGAGCCCAAATTTAGAGTTACAGTTGCATGTCCTCTTTCGCGAACAGGGCTCCTGCTGACCTGCCTGCCCAGAATGCTTCTTGTCTGCTGGAGAGACAGCTCAAGTGAAGCAGAAGCAATTATTTACAGAAAAAGAACTTGAGTAAACAAAAACACCGGCGGCTACTGCATATTAAAGTGAAAGACCCAGATGCTTTGAAGCCTTGTCCCCAGGTGATTTTAAGTGCTTCAGAATAATTCTTAGTCTTACCCAAAGTGAAGGCAGCGAGGCACCCCTCAGACACTACCAGGCCATCAATGTCCCATCTTTTCTGTGCCTTGGGCACTGCTGTTGTTCCAGCTTCTCAGTCTTGCTTTTTTGTGTCTTGTCCTACTTTATATCTGGGCCAGGGTCTGTTCTGGACTCGAGAAGTTTGTGACCTATTCCCTTTCTGGAGCCTCTTCTGTGCTGGCTGTGGCAGAAGGGGATGGTCTGCTTCCTGTTGGTTGTATTCCTTAAGTGCTTTGTTAGATCGTAGCTCTCGAGTTTTGAGCACCTCTTTTTATGATTTATTTTCACTTGATGTCTCAAAATCAAGTCTCACTGTGTTTGAAATGCCACTGAGTGCTTAGGGAGAACATTGCAGTAGGGCCATTACACTTCAGACAAATCTCTCCCTCCCTATGTGGCAACTTGCTGATCTATTTACAAATTGCTTGCCTTTAGAATTTCTAAAGCTTTTGTGCAGTTTTGTCCCGCTTTTCAAATCTTTGTGCATTATGTAGGAAAAGAGAAAGGACATTCAGCTGCAGTTACCTCCTGTCTGTGTCCAATTGCCTCAAGGCAACAGTGAGTGAGTTAATATTCAACACTTACAGCAGTATTTTCTGACTTCAGCAGCATCTAAGGACTGATCCCAGGATATTGATCCCATTGTACTGTGTAGCAGAGAAACACATTGATGGTGTGAGGCATGCCAGGAGGAGCCTTTCAACAAGGGACAGGCAGCAGTCAGCATGGCAAGGTGGATGTTGTAGGGCAAACATAACAGCACAGGGCAAAACGCCTTGCCAGCAGCTACTTCCAAACGTCCTGCTAATAACAGTGTATGGAAGAGGTGAAGACACGCACTGGGATGATCCCAATCTGAGCCAGAATATCAGAGCACTGTTCTCACCCAGTCTTACCAAATCTCTGCTTTTCCTGCACCCTGATATGTGCTTTGGAACTGGTAATCACTGTCAAAGCCACATCCCCAAAGCAACAGAACCCCTGGCAGAGATCTCAGCCTCTGGGATGTGTGGCAGGAGCCAGCAAAACCCGCTTCTGGAAGGAATTTTGCTGTCTGCCTGAAACCTCAAGGTGTCCTAATCATAATCTTTGATTTCCCTCATTCTTATTGATACAGTTTAAAAACATAAACTGGTTGCTGTTCTTAAAAACATAAACTGTTTTACAGCTTAAAAACAAGAGGTGGTGCTTGCCTCTGTCCTCACAAGCCAACATTTTACCTGTGGAAATTGCCATGGCCTGGGTGAAGTGAAAGATGTCCCACCTACCTGCAAGGAGAGGTAATACCCAACCACCCAGGCCTCCAATGTCCTGGCATGTTTTACACGTGCTAAGTCCATCCCTTTTCTCCTGTGAATGAATATGGACTTTAAATATAGAGTTCCCAAACTATGGATGGATTTCAGGTTCCCTCATGAAAATTTTACCTGGACCTGCCTGAGGTCACTGTGTGTGGTTCAATGAAGCCAATTTCCTACAACAGCAAAGCAGTAGAAAAATAATTATGATGTTTTGTTTGATTGATAAAAAGAGATAGAAATCTAATCACTCAGAAGCCATATCAGATATCTTCATCTGCAACACTGCTTCGGAGTTTTGGTATCTTGTAGTGTGGGGAAAAGGCCGAGATTGAAAATGCATTAAATATAGCAGCTAAAGATGGTGAATGATGTAGGAAAAGAAAGAAAATGTGCAAAAATAATGTATTTCAACATGAACCAAATCCTTCTTTAATTGGTCTCTGCAATTTGTTAAATTTATCACAAATCATGAGTGGTTTCAGGTTATCCCCAGCTGTGAACTTTTAGAGTTAACCTTGTTAAAGGAATGATCAGTCTTCTAGCACACAGGCGTCTGTGACTCTGCATATCTCATTGGATTGCTACCAGCTGGAAAATCAGAGCGTGGAGCAGAACTCTGACCTCTGTGCTGCGAAATCGGAGGAAACAATCAACTGAAGGAGATAAAGGAGAATCCTCCTTATTAAGGAGGAAGTGGTACAGAAATCAAATTCACTTGTGCAGAGATTCACTTTGCCAGCTAGCCCACCAAGGCAAGGAGCTCCACCTACTCAGCCAGCCACAAGGAGGATCTGGGAATTTTAACTCAGAGCATTAAATTAATCAGAGCACTGCTAGGAGTTGGCACAGGAGGGGTTGGAGGGCCCGTTTGCTGTGAAATCCTGTTTGTGGAAGAGCTATAGGAGCAGACCAGGCTGCTCTTTCATTCCAGCCAGGGAAACAACAAAGACATCCAGTGACATTAGCACCGAGTAAACACAGGACAATCAAAGGAGCTATTTCCTCACGCTATAGGAAAGTCACCACTGTATTGAGGACAAGCACAAGTCATATGTTCCTCTTAAGTCCTACTTAATCCCTGCTTTGAGGATTTAAAGGACATTCAAGTGATTCATAAACCCTGTGTGTTGTCTGCACAAGAATGATTTTTGCCCATCACAGAGACAGCTGAGCCATGGGAAAGTCTGCAGTGGGTCTCATCAGTGGGATAATGCTGCTGTGTTCAGAAAGGCCTGGCTGAGGCTCTGTCTCACTTGCAGCTGTAGCTTTAACATCTGACATCCTGATAATCCAAACTTATGGTTTATGGTGTGCCTTGATTCCCCACAGGGTTCTGCAAGTAATGTATGTGTCTTACCGGCATCATTACACATCTGGCTGGGAAAGTAAGTCAAGGAGGAGCTTTGCATCGAGCACAAGCCAGGAATAAAGACAGGAGGTCTCTTCTGACAGTTTATTGATCTGAGCCACCATGACCAACTTCCTGGTTTTTTGTTTTTGTTTTTGTTTTTAAAAAAAAGCATAGAAAAATATCTGCTTGTTTTCAGAGAATATGTCCAGCTGGAAAATGGGCTGAAATCAGCAAGATGGTGCCTAAATGTTGCTGTTTTTGAAGGTAACAATCAAACTGCGAAAGATGGCTTCAGATACCTTTTGCACAGGGTGTGTGAATTTATTTTGCTTGGGTTTTTGGTTTATGCCTTGTTGTGGTGATCTGTTCTTGTTCCTCTTGCATATTTTTTTTGCAGGTTTCTTGGCAGTGGCTCCTGCATCTATCACAGCTCCGTTCTGCAGCACGCAGCGGAAAGGAGATTATTCAGATCTATAGTTCTGTCAAATGACACTCCTTAAGATATTGTGTAAGCTTAAAAAGGTGAATTTATGCTCTGGCTTTTATACCTGTTTGTGCCTGAGGCGCTTTGATGTATAAAAATCTTCCAATAAAAGCAAATAAACATGTACACCCACCACTTGCTGGTGCCATGAGCTCTGAGAGTTCTTTTGTAGGGGGACTGATACCTGCGTACCTCCTTTCTGAAAAGGAAAAAGAAAATTAAGAGAGACTATTGACAAGGGCCTGGAGTGACAGGATGAAAGGGAATGGCTTCACACTGACACAGAATAGGGTTAGACTGGATATCAGGAAAAAATTCTGTGAGGGTGCTGAGGCCCTGGCACAGGTTGCCCAGAGAAGCTGTGGCTGCCCCATTCCTGGAAGTGTTCCAGACCAGCTTAGATGGGGCTCTGAGCAAGCTGGGCTAGTGGAAGGTGTCCCTGCCCATGGCAGGAGTTGGAACTGAATGATCTTTAAGGTCCCTTCCAACCCCAGTCATTCTATGAGTCCATGAAATTCAATCACGTTGCAAGAAGCAGAGAAAAAGTGGTATTGGAAAAGTACTGGAGACAAACTCTGGACAGGGTAATCTTTTTTTCATCCACAGAATAAATCCTAAAACCTAGATAAAGTTCTAGATGCTGTATTCTAGGCCCAGAACTCTGGTTCTCACTTGTCACTCTCAGCACCAGCAGTGCTAGCTTGGTCCATACACTTTTCTTCCTCTTCCCATCTTTCATCTTGCCTTTCCTATGTAAACTGTAGTCTCTGTGGAGCAAGAGTTTGCATGTCCATGTGATATCTAATTCAGGTGGCCCTGATCCTGTGCCAGTAGAAAAATGTAAAAATCTCCAGTTAGACACTCAGCAACACAGCTGGAAATTTGGAGAGGGAGCAACAGCACCATTTGTTCCTTGACCTCTGGCTCTGTCCAGCTTTGATCACTAAAGAAAAGAAAGCTTTCCCAGGTCCTTTCGTACTGCTTCCCCTGCTGTGCTGTTCTTTTTTGCTCCTAGATAGTTCCCCAGCTGCGGCAGGAACTCCCAGCTCTGTGTCCCTGCTGGAGGGAAATGGTGCTCCCTTGCCAGCAGAGGTGTCCTGGATGCAATTATAAACCAGAGGGGTCTCCTGTGGCATGAGGAATATTTTCTCTGCATTTACTCTGGATATTTAGCAAAAACTGGTGATCCAAAGCTTGCTGGCCCCACTGCAACCCTCCTTTCCTTCAAAACCCCTCAGGAGTTCTCTCCTATAAATCCATCTTCCATGCTGGAACACCTTTGGCTTTGCAGCAGATGGCAATGCAGCACTGCCCGCTGCCAAGATGAGCCAGTTCATTTTTCCATCGTCTGCATCTTACTATGAAGCAGCAGAAAAAGAGGGGAAAAAACCCCCACTTGGCAGCTGATGTGTTGCAGTTTATCTCCTGTTGTGGGCTCTCAGCAATATGAGCACATTGATTCAAATAACTGAGGAATAAGCAAACGGAGAAGTCCAGGGACAGCTGGCCCTTACTGACATGGTGGACACAGCCCTGAAGACAATCTACAGAGTCAGCTAAAATTCCACCATCAGATTCCTAAACTGCTCAGATTTTCCCTTGCTTTTCCCACGGGAGGGGCAGAGAATGTCCCCTTGGTGCAGCATTAAATGGAACATTTTCTTGGCATTGTGTCTTTGCTATCTGCTCTATCCACCCACTTTCATCACATTGTGTCTGAGCATTAGCCTGGCTTTTGGGCACATGATGGTGTGGAATTAAAAACCTGAGTTTTTAGCAGATTAGTTCAATCAACTTCCAGTTGTGACAAAAACAAAAGCAACCTTCAAATGGGCAACCAGGTATCATAACAAGGAATGCACAAGATATCCATGGGTAGATTTAGTTCAATTAAAAACATCCATTTAATTTCTCATTCCCTCTATGTGCTTTTAATCATTTCAGTAAAGGCAAATCGAGAGCTTTCAACTTGCTCAGGCCCACACTGAGTTAAAACTTGTATTTTATGAAGGAAGAATTTTTCAATTTCCTATTTTTTGGAGCTAAGTAGCATTTTCCATGGATGACTGAATGTCTTCAAAACAACAACCAAAGCTTTGTAAATGCAAGCACAACCTTCCTTTCCCTCTGAAACTCTGAATCTCTCTTAGAAAATAAACAGGGCTGGACACTTCAAGATGATGGTTCCCGTTCCAAGACCTGAAGAATTTTACAGAAATCCCTCTTCCTGCTCTTCTGCCTTGGGGCTGTGGCAGAAGGGAGCTGTGGGGCCAGATTCAACCTCTCGGTGCAGTGCAAAGCCATGCCTTCTGATGGATTTGCTCCTCACTGAGGATACCAGAAGAGTGAAAAAAGGGTCAGGAAGTTCAGATACAACCTCAAGGAGCAGCCTCCAGCAGCAGGTAAGTGAGCAGTACTAAAAGATAGAGAGCATCATCATTTTCCAGGGAGCTTGACAAAGTTTTCAAAGAAAACAGCATTTCTTATACCACGTAGAGTAAATGCAATGCTCTGTTGTAAATCAAATTAGGCAAGAGATGCCAGCATTTCAACATCCCCCCCAAAAAGGTTCATGCATTCAAAACAAATGAACAACAGAAAAAAGAAAGGGATATGAAAACATCATAGCTAAAATGTGCCTTTCATCTTCTTGTGTCAGGATCTGAATTTTTACACATCAGCAGCATGCTATCCTGCTGCATACTTGTGAAACATTCATAAATTTTTAGTTTGACTTGAAAACAAAACAGGACAAAAAAACCCCCATGCAAACCATTTCAGCTAAGTCCAAGGGATCATTTTGTATTTCCAAATGCACAGAAAATTCAAGTCACTTGCAGTCAAAATTACCTTTCTCAGCCCAGTGGCATTAATTTAGCCTCTGCAGTGTTTTTGCTGAGTTGTGCTGGAGTTTTGACTCATGTACATCAGGATTTTTGTGCCTGTGCTTTTCTGTGCAATATAAATAGCAGGCAGTAGTGTGTACCTAGAAAAAAACTGACCTAGCTGAGAAGTTTAGGCTGATTATCTTGGAGTACAAATCTGAGAAGTCAAGGAAAGAGAGTATTTTCTGATGCTGCTTTTACTATGGGTGAAGCAAGAGCAGAAATTCAGAGTGGACAGCTGGAGGTGCATTTCAAAGCACAGCAGTTAAACTCTCCAAAGCTTCCAGAGTCCAACAGCATTTTATTTTCCTGAGCTGCGATAACCTGTTGGACATGGAAGTCTCTGCATGGGTGGACAAAAGCATTGGCCATCTGGATATAGATAAAAAGACTGCAAATTACAGAACAGGCTTCAGTAATGGTGTCTTAGACAAGATTCAGAGAAACAGGAAAGTGTGGACAGAAATCTCATGGCTAATTCTAAAGATTTATCTACTAAGTGCATCAAAGATCGACATAGTTCAGATATATCAGATCCTTGGAGACAGGTATTTTCCTAAATATATATTGGTTTTCAGACACTGAACTTCTATCTCCAGCTACCATTGTGCAGTTGTGGGTTTTCCCCCTTTCCTAAATCTGTTGTCCCAGAGGTGCTACTGCTATCCCTGATGGCTTCAGCCTTGGCCAGTGGCAGGTCCATCCTGGAGCCACCTGGAATTGGCTCTGTTGGACACAGGGGGAGCTTCCAGCAGCTGTCACCCCTGCTACCAAAACTGTGCCCTGCAATCCCAGTGCACCCCAAAATGAAAATAACCACAGTGAAATGTTGTATATTTTTCTCAAACCTCCTCTGTGTATTTTTCAGGCTTAAATGAAGCTGATTTTAGAATATTACCTGTTCAAGATAAAGCTAGGAATAGCTTTCCCACCAGAAGCAATTCGTGCTAAGTGCATTCTTTGAATGCAGGGCTGGCCTTTAGGGATCTGCTTGTACTATGCAAATGTGCAAAGATGGATGTGGAAATAGTAAAAATCCTTTCACACAGGCTCTTCATTTGAGCTTTCTCTGTCCATAGAGAGCAGGGGTGCAAAGTTTTGTGGCTTAGATTTAAATTGTACCTTGGAGTATTTTGGCATGTTACATTTTCTTTCTGTGACTTTCCCAAGTAGACATTATATATCAAAATATGATCTCAAACAGGCTTATTTGCTTCAAAGTGTTACCTTTTGCTAGCCAGGATTTCTTCATAATTTTCAATCTAAACCTGCTCTTGGTCAGTGTGAAGCCATTGAAAGTTGTGCCAGGGCATCCTACTATAGCGAGGATTACAAAATGTCATATAATGTTTGTACAGTCACAGCCAAAATAACACACTTTAATTCACAGGGCAACTCACAGCACCACTGTGGGATGACACAAAAGTGATGAAGGTGGTAACTGCAGAAAATTCCTACAGGTTTTCTAGGAGAGGGAACATGAAGAGGAGCTATTAACAAGGGCCTGGAGTGACAGGACAAGGGGGAATGGCTTCACACTGACACAGAGCAGGTTTAGATTGGATATGAGGAAGAAATTCTTCCCTATGAGGGTGGGGAGGCCCTGGCACAGGTTGCCCAGGGAAGCTGCCCCATCCCTGGGAGTGTCCCAGGCCGGCTTGGATGGGGCCCTGGGCAGGGGTTTGGAACTGGCTGATATTTAAAATTCATTCCAACCATTCTGCGATTCTGGGAAAGTGGTTCCAGGTGGTCAAACCACATCTGCCCACCACTCTCTCAAGCCGTAATTTGAATGAAACAACACAGGCCAAACAGTGCTTTAGCCTTTTGCTCTTTGGATAATATTACCAGCTCTCCCAGGCTCGAGTGTAAGGAGCTTAGCTCTGCAGCATTATTGTGACTAATCTCATCAGAGACTGCTGTGGCAGCCAGGCTCCCCTAAGGCAGACGATCGGGAGGATCTCAGGGAATAAGGGAAAGGCAGATGGGGAAGCCCCGCATAAATCATAAAGAATATGAAATAAACATTCAAGAGCTCAATGAAAATCCCACATTAAAAAAAAAAAATCTAGTCTCAGGCTGCTTTGCACTTAAAAATATCAAAATCCCATTTCCGTTCTTTGATAGACTGGGGGAATGTAGATCTGTATCAGAAGAATCTAATGTTATTCATGCCTAATTTCATAGGGCATGAACCTATATGGGACATTTCTTGCTGGACTTTCCATGAGTTTAAAATCCATTTTACACTTCAGAAGTGCTACATTAGTAGTGGCAAGTTCACCAAATAATGTGACTTCATCATCCTGAAAATTAGTTTATCTTCAACCTCAAGGCACCAAAGTTACCTTAGGAAAAGATTAATTAAAACAAGACTTTCGTTTTATTTTCTTTTTGTCAGGAAAAAAAGAAAAAATCATCTGGCTGGAAATAATAGGATGATAAGAGAGGATGTCTGGTTTAGACTGTGATGAAGACCCAAAAAGCTAGGACATTTCAGGTTTTCCTGTGGTTTCCAACAGAGACCAAGAAAGAAATTTGTACCATAGAAAGGACCAAAAGGCTAGATCTAGCCCAGTGGGACAGATGGGAAGAGACCCTGGGCAAGGTTATGAACTTCCAAGAGAGAAAAGTGTATTGCTGGGAATCTGCTGTAACTGTTCTGTGGCTACAAGCTTCCAGAATCATGTAAAATGTGCTTCTCCAGTGATTTTGATTTGTGTGCTAGAAACTCACCTGTTAAGGCAGCATTTTCGTAGCCAAAAAAAAAAAAAAAAAAAAAAAAAGACAATCTCACAGAAAACTTGGGTTTCTGGAAGTATGTAGGCACTAAAAAATGATAGTCATAAAGACTGGGCAAAATCACATCATGATCTCAATCCACAGATGGGCCTAACCTTTGTCAGATCTGTTGCAAGGCATGTCAGAAGAACAGGGAGAGCTGACTGAGAAAACATAAAATTGCCTGAAAGAACACGTGTTTATCCACTCATATCTGCCCATCCCTCCATCCATTGATCTTGTGCACAGCCTGACAAGACATGCTTCCAGCTTCCCTTCTTTCCCCCCTCACACATCAATCCAGGCAGTTACTGGACTTGATAATTATAGGAAGCTCTTAAATCCCAATAAATACTACCAAGCTGGCTACTCAGAGGCTTCCATGCCATTGACTTTTTAACACAGTAATGATGATTAGACTGTATTACATCTGAGGACTTTTAGAGGTTTACCCCTTGATTAGACTTAGGGAGAGGGGGGGAATACTGTCAGAAATGGGAAGGAGCTATTTCAGCCTGGAAAGAGGTTGTGTTTTCAAATGTTGACTTTCAGAGCAGTGGCAGAATAATAAATATGTAGGGGTTCCTGGTTTTAGGCTCTGGTTTTCTTGCAGTGGCAGAGAAATGATGCCTGGGCTGCTGTGAGGGCTCTGGAACAGCCAGTGCTGTGGCAACTTAGTTTATCACTGGCTAACCCATGTCCTGCAACATGAGCTCAATTTCTTAGGCTGTACTTGCAAAAGGGCCAAAAGCTTGGCTTGCTACTTGTGGTTGTGCCTAAATTCCATTGCCCAGCATTGCCAGTGGAAATGCCCAAGGTTTTCACTATCAAAAGCAAAATCAGAACCAGGGTGGGGGGCAGTGGAAACAAAACCAGGGATGTAGCACCTCCCACCCTCCACCTGCATGGTGGCCAGGCATTGCCTCAGAGTTTTATCAGTCCTACCTGCCTCCTCTCTCCATCCCACCTGGGCTGGGAAAATCGTGCAGCTCCCTGCACAGGTCACCACTTCAGGCAGGAAACACAAACTTGTTCCTCTTCTGGCCTAAACTCACAGAGCTCAAACGCTTCCTCTGAGGGAAATGCCTTCTGAATCTGAAATTTCTCATGATTCAGAACTTACTCAGATCCCTTCTTTCCAGCACATCTCACAAAAGGCACCATTTAGTTTTGCTGCCTCAATATCTTTCTATTCTGCAGCAGCAGCAGCAGCAGAGTAGGACCAGGATGAGGAGGGAAACACACAAGATAAGTGAACATTTGGCAGTCCAGTGGCTGAAAGGTGAGGAAAGGATCCTGGCACAGGGTGAGTCAAGAAAAAAGAAAGTCAAAAGTCAAGAAAAAAATCTAGGAAGGGTTGATACAACTGCACACGAGAGGAGTATGCTCTGGGTGGAGGAGGGTTGCAGGGGACCAGCGGCATTGCAGGGGCTACGGAATCTTTAGAGGACTGTGGGTGAATAGAGTGAAGCAAGGTTCATCAGACCCTTCTCCTGAATCCAGCAAGTGGCTCTTACCGAATCTGGATATCAACAAATACTTCAGAACCAGGTGATTCACTCCATTTTGGGTGCTGTAAGAGCCGTGAAGTTCTGTGTTCAGCAAACAGTGATTCAGGAAGGATGAGTAAGGCCCAGCAGTCTGTGGCAAGAGCATCACATGCACAAGCATGGCAAGTGGAAACCTGCCAAGGCCATGGCAGCCCGTGTGTTCTCTGTGTCACAGGACTGGAGTGACATGCCAATCTCTTTTCCTCCTTATTTTCCATTGAAGTTTTTCCAGACTCCTGGCCCATTGGATGCCCGTGTCATTTTGTACCAGGACAAAGCTTCTGTTTCTGGGCAGAATTGCTTCTGAAAGGCGAAAATTGAAAATATCATCAGTACTGTAGCTCTTGGTTGAATTTGAGGCTCTGGTTCTGCGTGACACTGGGGAGGGCACAACAAGACTTTAAACAACAACCACTGTTACTGTCTAGGAACAGCAATATCAAGTGACTGCAAATATATATGAGAGGGACCAAATGAAAGAAGCCAAAGATATGTCAGCTGAAGAGGAAATAAGTTGAAAGGATGAGTCTTAATTTCTTCAACAAACTGCAATTCAAAGGCTTCATCAGTGAGGATATAAAAAGGTAGATTTTGATATTGAGGCTATTTTATATTCTTGCTGATTGGTCTACAAAAAGAATGTTTATGTTTCTACTGCTTTGAAATGTTTTATACCTTCTAGCCCATGTTTATTTTTTGCTTGTATCCCTACTCACTTAGACTGAATGTACACAGAAAAATTGCTGTCTTTATAAATCACAGCATCTCCCCCTGTGGAAAACTCCCAGAGCAGGACATGGCAGCTGTTTAGCAGCACACAACACCCCTGTGCAGCCCTTCAGGGTATGAAGGAGTGCAGATCCCCATATCCCATTGCCATTGCAAGATGAAAGCGTAGATACTTAGGCTATAATTAACCACACTGAATTTGAGCAGTAAGCTAAGGTTAATGGTCCTACAACACTTGAGAAAAGTGTAATTGATCTCTTAGAGAGCATGAGTGATTAGGAGATGGGTTTGTGTCACTGGGAAGGTAGTGCTGTCAACACCACAGTGTCCACTAGCAGTGTGCACAGGGCACCCCTTCACCCAGCCTAATGAAATGGATGTGCTTCATCTCCCACATTTGCCAGCACCTTATAAAAATGGACCTAGGCTGGTTCCATTGCCTTTTGTGCTGGTCACAAACAAAGGAACTGCTCAAATAGGGATTCATACATCTCAAAAAAAATCAATTTTCTACTCCTCCCAAAGTCAGGTAATGCTGCTGTCCCTATTCCATTACACCTGAGTCAGAGCTGCAGTAAATTGCCTCAAACACCAGGAACTGCCGTGGTGCTGCATCCAAGGTGACAAAGCCTGAGCCACTGAGGATGTGCCAAACTGAGATCAAAGAATCACAGAATTACAGAATTACAGAATGGTTTGGGTTGGAAAGGGCCTTAAAGATCATCCAGTTCCACCCCCTGCCATGGGCAGGGACACCTTCCACTAGCCCAGGTTCCTCAGAGCCCCATCCAACCTGACCTTGGACACTGCCAGGGATGGGGCAGTCACAGCTTCTCTGGGAAACCTGTGCCAGGACCTCAGCACCTCACAGGAGAGAATTTCTTCCCAATATCCAATCTAAACCTCCTCTCTGTCAGTGTGAAGCCATTCCCCCTTGTCCTGTCACTCCAGGCCCTTGTCAAGAGTTTTTCTCCATCCATTTTGGAGGCTCCCTTCAGGCACTGGAATGCTGCAATGAGGTCACCCCAAAGCCTTCTCCTCTCCAGGCTGAACAATCCCAGTTCCCTCAGCCTTTCCTCCCAGCAGAGCTGCTCCATCCCTCTGCTGCCCTTGGTGTCCCTGCTCTGGCCTGGCTCCAGCAGCTCCCTGTCCTTGCTGTGCTGGGATCCCGGGGCTGGAGGCAGGGCTGTGGGTGGGGTCTCTGTTAATGTGGACTTACAGACTTGCTCTAGTCCCACAGTGGGACTCCAGCATGGGAGAATCCATGTCTGGAAATGAGAAGGAAAGAACAATAAAAAAATTTTGTCTGATCAGATTCACCTGAGTTATCTTCCAGAAAAAATTCTGGGGAAGAACTGTTCAACTGCAAATCTTTTCTTTGCAGCAAAACCAAACTTAACAAAATAAAGTCAAACAAAACAAACCAAAAAGTTTACAGAAGGATGGAAGTTTTTGCCTTTTCCATTTCCATTCACAGATTGATTTTAATTCATTACCTTGTGTTCCCCATCATACAAACTGACTAAAACAATGAATGATCTTTCTAATTTCATGCCCTTTCTTAATGCAGATGTGAGCCTAAATTTCCTTCTCAACAATTGGTTGTATTTCTACTTGAGCTTTTCACTGTAGAACAGAAATAGATCTTATCTGACTCCAAAGGGATTGTTAGCAACGAGCAGATTAAAAGAAAAACAGATGCTGAGGCAGAAGAGATGCAGTTCTGCTCTGTATTTTTAATCAGATCTAGATGTTGTCCCCAAGTTAAGAAACACAGCAGCCAGGGTGGACCTACCCAGGGCTGAGTATGTGTTTAAACTGCTTCTGCTGAGAGGTGTCATTTCCAACAGGCAGAAGCTTTGAGCCATTCAAGTGCACAGAAGATACAATCCCGTGAAGGACAGTCTTTCCTCAACATCTTTCATCCTGCTGCCCTTGGATTTTGAGAAACTTTTGAAAAGAATGTTTCTTTCAGCAGGTGAACCCGTTGTTTCTCTGGTGTCACATGCACACCTGAATACCTTTATTAGAAAGGTGAATAAGTGACATTCTTTGGTTTTCTAAGAACAGAAATTTAATTTTGTGGCCAAATGAAGGCAGCTGGATCACAGCCACTGTCTGCCCATGCTGTTAGAAATTCCTCTGAAGTCCTCAGTGTAATGCAGAGTGGTTCACAATGTGAAGAATGCACACAAAACTTTCACTCAGAGCTCAGTGAGCTGCAGCTGGGAAGGATTTTGGCCCCCTCGTATCTGTCTCCTGCTTCCCTCTGCTGAGCTAAAGCACCAGGCATTAAGATGCTGAGCCAAAATGTAGCATTTCCTGCAGAGCTCAGGTTGAGAGGCATTTGTAATATGACAGTGCAAACTAAAATTCATGTTTTCTTCACAGCAAAGAGAGGAAGAGGAAAAAAAATAGTTTCAAGGACACAGTAGTGCTTGGGTCATCCAGTCAGCAGCAGGAACTTGTTAACAGGACAATGAACACCGAATATACCAATATTAGGGTATCCCTGAATATTTTGTGGGTGATGTTTACGCTTTTAAGCCTTAAAGAAAGCTCATGACCTTGCAGTTGCACATCCCTATGGCAGAGAATCCTGTCTCCTAATTCTTGCATTAAACCTGCATCTTGCCTTGAGAACAACTCACACTAAATGGCAGGACAGGGATTAGAAAGGTGCAGGCTATTATTTTGCAAATTTAGCCATAGCTGAACATAAGTTTAATCCTGGATATGCCAGCCCATCACATTCTGGGCTGGGAAATGTTCTGTTTAATACTTTTTGCTGTTGTTTGCCCAGGAGCACTTGAAATCTTACTAAGGCAGCATTTGCTTTTTTTACAGTTCATTTCTCTGCTACGAATATCTTTAAAAACAGGCAGTTAGGCAGTGTAAGACCACAGATGGACACCACTAATCTTCATATAAACAAGCAGAACCCCCTTGTTTTCCATCAGTGCTGCATCCATATCAAATGTGTGTCTGAACAGGCCAGCACAAGGGTACACACTGAACATATTCCCAGCATTAGTGCTCACCTTTCCTTCACCAGCCCATTGGAAAGGGGAATTTGCCATCCTCTCTGGATGACAACTGCAATTCTGAACTTTCACACCTAGAGCTGAGAGCTTGATTTTGAGAACCACAACAATGAATGAGGCAAACACTGCGATGGTGAAAAGGGAAGTTGTGGCCAGCGCAAAACACTTTGTCTAACCTGGTGTGACACGAGACACCTTTTGTCCTTATGGCACTTTAATTGTTGACTGATTTAATTTCAGTTTGAAGAAGCTTTTTGAGATGACACCTCAGTGTGGGGTTGTTTCAGGGTAGTTAACTTTGCTATTACGTCAGTTACATTAGGAGAGGCAAAAAATAGCCTTTAAAATGAAAATATAAGTCTTATCCAGCAAAGCAAGCAGCTGTTCAAGCTTGGTTTCTTTCTTGATGAATATTTAGTCAAATGCACTGAGCCTGCAAGGGGCCAAAAATAAAATATCTGTAGTATGGCTTTCTGCACCCCCACATCCTCATAATCCCAGCAGCTCACAGATACACAAAACCAGCCTCAAATCTGAGCAGCAGGCTCTCCAGTGGAATATACTTGCCTAGCTCAGCAGCTGGACTTTGATTTAACACAAACCAATAACCAAAACCCGGAGAAAGCTGCTACGATGCACTGTGTGCTCTGCTATCCCCACAAGTGCATGGAAGAAGCCTGGAAGTCCAAGTGCTCTCAGATGGCTCTCAGTTTCTAGTGTTTAATCATGCCAAAACTCACTTAGCCCTTGAAATCAGACAAGATCAAGCTTATGAAGTGTGGGAAGCTCCTCCAGCATTCACTCAGTGGCAATTTACTGTAACTCCAGTAATGAGTTCCTCCCATGAGGCCCTTGCATATCTGAAGCACTATTTCCTGAGGCTGTCATGTCATTAATTTCCAGTGTTTATAGGCCAGTGGAGCTCCTGGATTTGCTGTGTGTAAAGGCTGGGAGATTCTAATGCATCTGCTGCAGTGCAGAGCATGGGTATCAAGCCTCTTCAGAGGGAGGAGTTCAAAACAGAGGACACCCCTAGAATTGGGAATACAAGTATGGTGAACACATTTGCTTTCAAATTATCTTTTAAGTACAAAGCTAAATGCTTGCCCATCAAAACTAAGTTTTTAACTTGGATTTTCAAACCCCCTCTAAGGCAAATCAGATGGAGGAAATTTTCTTATATTCCCCCAACCTGAGTTCAAAATTTTCATTGTGAACATTTTCAATCTGAGTAACTCTGAAAAAAAAACCTGCTATTTGTTGTTGCTGTAATTAAACATTTTGTTCCAAATCGGAGCAATCTCTCTTTCTTTTCCTTTTCTTTCCTTTTTTTTTTTTTTTCATTTAAACTAAATTTTTAAGCCCGAGCAGATTTTTCCTTTTACCTACCAAGTTTTTTAATCAACCAAGTAAACAAAGAATGTAGTACTCCATCACCTTTCTATGAGGAGCTACAAAGGGATTTTAAGGCATCAGCAATGTGCCTGTAAAACTCTGGATTCTGACCAGAGGAGGGAAGATGCTGAAGGCAAGGCAGAAGGTTAAACAGTAGAGTAAGCAGCATGTCAGGAAATGCAGAGAAAAGTGTCATTTATTTTTATCCAGAAGCCTTTTCCCTTGATAGAACTGAAGAACCCCATTTTATAGGAGGTACCCATAGGAATTGCAGATTTAAAGTAATTCCATCTAAACTTTAAGCCAGAAAAATCTGTATTTCCATTTAGGTGTGTGTGTCTGGTGGAGGGATGGCACCCCCGGCAGTGGCCCTGCCTTGGCAGGAGGGCTGGAGTGGAGGATCCCCACAGGCCCCTTCCAACCCAAACAGTTCTGTGATTCTGTGACCATAAATTATGCTATAGGATTTGGATCACAGCAGGAATTATCACCAGAAAATTCCTCAAGAAGTCTAAGAAGTGTTCAGGGAACATGTGATGATGTAACTGCTGTTTGATAGCTTTCTTATAGTTCTTCCCTGTATTCCCCCCTTTTTGAATTACATTTTTATTTCTTGAAGGTCATATTTTTTATTTTAGAGTTCTCTTTGAAGTAATTACCTTTTTTTCCTCTCACAAAAAAAATTTGTGATTTATACCTACATCTCCTCTAAGGCAGTTTTGACTTTTAAAGCTTTGAATATTTTTCCTTTCCATAAAGTTAAGGAAGCAGATAATTTATCTGTGGATTCCTAACACTGCTGTAAGGTAGTGAACTTTTAATATATTGGTTTGTGGTAGCAACCAGGCAGTCCAGATGAGTCTCTGCCTAAATATCCTACAATCCAAGAAGGTAGAGGGGATGTTTTATGGGAAAATAAGACATGGATTGATCACACACAACATGGGATACACATCTGAATGCTGGACACATCAGCCTGTCTCTGCCTTGGCTGTCAGCACACAACGGCTGTGGTAAAAGTGGGATTTGATCCTGGCTTCCTTAAGTCCCAATGCTAAGATCCTGCAGCTCTTTTAACATAACTATCCAAATGAAAAAAAGAAAAAAGAAAAAATAGGCAATGATATCTGAAAACAAACTGGAAAGACACAGAATATTTGTGGGGTAGAATTTTTTACCAAAATATGACTTTCCTTATACCTGCAGCTCTCCTCTCAGTCTCTGCAGTTCCTCTGAGCCTTAGAAACATCTGCTTTTCAGGGAGATGGGACAATGCACAACTTTTAGTTGTACCCTTTGCCATCTTCCACAGGCACTGTGCCAGCCAAGTGAAAGTCATTGGCCTCCTTTCCAGTCATGCTCACTTGGAGGCGGAGCTCAACCACCCACCTACTCCCCAGCCCTTGTCAGCTGGTGATTTTTTACCTCTTCTCTCATCATCCTGCTGTTCCCAACATCCCATTAAACCCTGCCTGTGTGTCTGCTGCCTTGCTTTCACCCAAGAAAGCTCAGCACTGCAAGCCCCGATAAGTGAATTTAACCTTCAGCACGAATAGCAAGTCTCACATGACTCAGGCACACAATTAAGCTTTGCAAGATAAGGGGCCAATTAATTTAATTGCCAAACAGAAAGAGGGAACTCCTACTCAGGCTTGCCTGAAATCATGTTGTTAATTAATAATTTATTTATTTGTCATTTTACTTTGAAACCAGAAGGTAATGGAAATGTGAACAATAGCTCCCTGATCCTCCCTTTCAATTTTCATTTTCCAGGTCAAATGGAAGCCTCTCTTTTAGCACATGTGGGAGGAAAAAAAAAAAAACGAAAAACTTTCTGATGTTTCAGATAGAATTTTAAAGGCTCTACTTTTACTTTAATCAAGAAGTAGTGGGATTAAACAACAACTAATACATTATCCTCTATCATGAGACCTTTGCACTAAACATGATAGTGATAACAAATTGTTCTGTGGAAAAAATGTTCTGAAATCGGGTGGATTTGGCTAACCCCACTGGAGATATGTTTATTACTGACTGACTCAGGATTCTGATAATGAGAAAAATTTAGAGCATACCTGATTTTAAGTGGAGCAGTTCAATGAATATATGTAATATCTGCTCAAATTGTGAAGGTTAAAAAATTGCATAATAAGCATTTGACTAAACCACAAATCTAAATCTGGTTCTCAGAAGAAATCTTTTTTAATTTTTCCCCAGGAATTTATTCAGGCTTTTTGCAAAATTTGTGTGTTGGAATAAATGTTAGTGTTTTTCCCTGTAAAATGGCCTGAGTTGGCCACAAGTTCTCCAAAACTCAGTGGAAGCAAAAATTTTATCATTTCCTCAGAATACATTTTTACCAGCTTTACTTTAAGTCCATTCTCTTGACACTGAAGATAATTTTTAATGTACAAATATCCTTTTATCATGAAATTCAGTGTGGAAATGGTCCAGCACTCATTCACTCCTTCTGTCCTGGAGCAGTGAAGAATCATACTTTATAACATATTTGCTATCTCTCTAGTAACAGTTTCTGCAGCATCTTCTGGGATATTAACACCCAGAGCAGAAGGAAAACAGGCGACTGAGCCAATCATTCCAACTCTGTAGATTCACTGCACTCTCATCAGCTGCTTTCTTATCCAACATAAAATGCAGGAGCAAATGTGCCTATCCTTAAGACTCGTCTGAGGAATTTTAAAGCTTTCCAACAATGATCACAGAATCACAAAATAGTTTGGGTTGGAAGGTACCTTGAAGATCAGCCAGTTCCAATCTCCTGCCATGGGCAAGGACACCTTCCACTGGACCAGGTTTAGAGCTTCATCCATCCTGGAACGCTTCCAGGGATGGGGCAGCCACAGCTTCTCTGGGAAACCTGTGCCAGGGCCTCACCACCCTCACAGGGAAGAATTTCTTCCTGATATCCAACCTAAACCTCCTCTCTGTCAGTGTGAAGCCATTGCCCCTTGTCCTGTCACTCCAGGCCCTTGTCAAGAGTCTCTCTCCATCTTTCCTGTGGGCTCCCTTCAGGCACTGCAAGGCCACAATGAGGTCACCCCAAAGCCTTCTCCTCTCCAGGCTGAACAATCCCAGTTCCCTCAGCCTTTCCTCCCAGCAGAGCTGCTCCATCCCTCTGCTGCCCTTGGTGTCCCTGCTCTGGCCTGGCTCCAGCAGCTCCCTGTCCTTGCTGTGCTGGGATCCCAGAGCTGGATGCAGCCCTGCAGGGGGGTCTCAGCAGAGCGGGGCAGAGGGGCAGAATCCCCTCCCTCACAGGGTAGAGAATGGTAGAGAAGATCAGGCCAGCAGGCAGTGCTCCTCCTGAGCTGGATTTTCTCAGTAAGGTTATCTGTGCTCTCCCCCTCTCTGGGAAATGCCCAAACACAGTCCCAGGATGAGAAAGGAGAGGCTGGACACACTCCTGGGCACTTTGTTTTTGTGGGAGATGGAGGAGCAATCAAGGTTCTGAGTGGCAATTTGGAACAAGGCTCTGCAGCGGGATACAGGACAGGGATAAGTTAGTCATGAGCACAGATGAAGAGTAATCCTGCATTAGTCACACCACAGATAATAAGAGCTGGAAAATTATGACATGTGAGCCTCATGTTAAACCCACTTATGCTTAATTCTCTGTGCTGAATATAAATTGTTCTAAAGAACAACGCATTCCTCTACAGAACAATTCTTCACATCATGGCACTAACATCTCTGTCATCTTGATTTAGGCCATTTAAATGTCAGTAAGACAAGTTAACACTGCCTAAGGGCAGCTCTGTCCCATGCACCAGAAATCCTGTTCTATCATTCTCTGTTTTCCTGCAGTGCCTCATGAAAAGATGCAACTTTCGCACGCAGGGGTAGATTTGCAGTGGGGTTACAGGGGAGAGGGATGGTGAATCCCCTTTCTCCCCCTGTACTCCTCCCCAGTGCAGCATGAAATATAGAGAATTAAGATCTAATGTGACTTGGTGTGTCTCTGCCACCACCCTGGCCATGCTGTAGCCAGCCTACCATGTGGAAATGCTTCCTTTCCACTCATTCCAGCCCTGAATGCCTTGACTCTCCAAAGGTGTGTTTCTATGTCCCAAAAAAACCCCAAATGAAAAGCCATGGATGATGAGGGAGCACAAGTCAAGTTTTCCATATGACTACAAGGAGCTCATCTGCCTTGCGACCACTTTGAATGCCAAAAGGTCCACAATTTCTACCATCAGACAGGATTATTAGACATTAAAAACACAGAAAATATCATAAACCACAGAATTACAGAATCAATTAGGTTGGAAAAGACTTCCAAGGTCATTGAGTCCAACCTTTGACCAGTGCAACCTTTGACCATGCTGGTCACAGAGAAACTGGGTTTTGAAGGGCAGAATATCCCTGAGGGAAAGGGGAGCTACTGTGTTGCTTTCTGAGGATGCAAGTTCAACATAAAAAGCTATAATGAGTTTTTCTTTTTGGCAAAAGTGGGTGTAGAGCCTGACAGCGTTAAAACCCCCGAGGTGAAATTTGAAAATGTTAGCAGATTATTAGTAGTGTATAAAAAAAGTGTGCAGAAAGCTTCAGTGCTGAATTAATGAAGTGCTGCCCTCTCAACCCCTTGCAGCCTGTTTGAAGAGAGGCTCTGAACCTCCTGCCACAAGGTCCCCTCACCTGAAGCCATGGGGTCATATGGAGCAGATGACACTCAACCAGGTGCCTCCTACCTGCTGAGGTTCCAGGTTTGTCCCACCTGAAGGAGAGTTTCAGAGCAGGGGCTCAAAGGCACCTTTGAAGGAGAGTTAAAATGAATTTTACAAACAAACAACCTTTGGGTCCTGGGGGAGCTGTACCTACTCCTGCAGCTTTCTCTAAAGGTAACGTGTAGCCTGAGACTCACAGGAAATAGATTTTACCCATCCTTCTGGAGACTGAACTTCTGAAGCAGTGTCACAGCATTTTTTCCTAATGACTTTGTGTATTTGTCCTTGAAGAACAACAGGGGGGCAGAGCAGGGACGGAAAGGGAGGAGAAGAGAAAAATGTTCTCTGAAGATGCTGTTTCTGGAGGTTACTTTTAGCAAGCCTGGAGTCTGCAGCCACTAAAATCAGCAAGAAAATTATCACTGGCACCAGTGGGAACAAGACAACGTGCAGCAGTTTTACATTCAGGCTGGGTTAGGAAGTCTTTTGTTCTTGCCTCTGGTTTGCATGTCTTGTTTACACAGGGCAGTTAATGCCAATAAAAGGACTAACCACCACTAACAAGCAGCTGTAAGAGATAACCTGGTGAGTATGGGATGGATTGTGTTACAGCAGGGAAGGGGGGATTTGTAGCTCTGTGTTACACTAGGATGCTGCTTTCCCATAAGGAAAGCAAATTCTCCAGTGGTTAAATTGAAGCAGGGATGTAATTTATTTGTACTGAGTCACTCCATCTGTCCCCACCTTGGAGCACCCTCTCCCTGGGAACAAGCAGCCTGAAGGTGTTCATCTCCTAGCACTAATGCCTGGGAATGCCAAGCACCTTAGCAGGAGGTTTCAAAGGCATTTCCCTACAGCAGAGAACTGATAGAACCCCTGTCTCTTAGGATTTTTACATTCTCAAGGAAATAGAAGTGCTGCCCCTTCCCGGCAACCCCCCTGCCCCACAAGCTTCAACGTTGCCATCTTTCCTTTGCACACCCTGGGTTTCTCTTTGAGGTCTTTCTCTGAGTCCCAGACTCTTCACCTAACCATACAAAGGTCGGCTCTGCACGCTCCCTCTCTTCACAATCTGTTCTCAACCTCAGCCCTTCCCTTCCACTTCACTGTGGTTTTATTTACCCAAATTCGCTTTTGTGGCTGCCCATCCCTGGAAGTGTTCCAGGATGGATGAAGCTCTAAACCTGGTCCAGTGGAAGGTGTCCTTGCCCATGGCAGGAGATTGGAACTGGCTGATCTTCAAGGTACCTTCCAACCCAAACCATTTTGTGATTCTGTGATCATTGTTGGAAAGCCTTCTTCACTGTCTCCTGGCTTCCCCTTTCTGGTTCCATCAGCTTGGCTTGCACTCTCAGCATCCTTGCCTTCCTCCTTCTCAGAGTTACCCTCAGTATGCCCTGGATCCCCCTTTGCCATGACCTTTAAGCTTTCCCACACCAATATCTGGTATCCAACAGGTGCCCCCCCTGCCTTCTCCAGGCATGTCAAACATCAGGCTGTGCAAAGCATCCCTGTGCAGGTTCTGAATCTCCAAGCAGGAAACCCAAGACAGTGCTGTCTGAGCTGAGTTGTCTCCAAGAGCATGTCTGGGATCTCGGGGTCTGGGCTCTGTTTTGCTCCTAGAAAGGCTTGAGACTCCAGCCTGGAGTGCAGGGCATTCCTGTCCTCAGACAAGCACCTTCAAGCTTTGCAATCAAGCCACAACAAGGGTAACCCTGCGTTCTTCTTGCAGTGTTTGCTTGGTGCCATCAAGGTCTCTATAATTTGCAGTGAGAAGTACAGGTGTGGATCCATCTGAGACATGGCCAAAATATTGGAACATGCCCTGTGCTGCTGCATAACGTGGGTTTAACTTTCAGTGTTTTCTGGGGGAAAAGCTATAAAAGAGTTTAACTCTCTTTGCTAAAGGGTTTCTGTTCTCTTCTGTTGTCCCTCTGTGTTACTAGTGTGTCTTTCACCAATATTTTCTCTCACTAATACCTCCTTTTCATTTCCTCACTTCCCTTTCTTCCTCCCAGCCAATTTACAAACCCTTTGGTGATGGCAGGCCTGTGTGGGAATGGCTTCACACTGACAGAGAGGAGGTTTAGATTGGATATGAGGAAGAAATTCTTTCCTATGAGAATGGTGAAGCCCTGGCACAGGTTGCCCAGAGAAGCTGTGGCTGCTCCATCCCTGGCAATGTCTAAGGCCAGCTTGGATGGAGCCCTGAGCAACCTGGGATACTGGCAGGTGTCCCTGCTCTGGTAGGGGGTTGAAACTGGATGATCTTAAAGGTCCTTTCCAACCCAAACCATTCCATGACTCTGTGAAGGGGTCAGGGTGGTAGCATCCAGCTTTGCAAGTGAGGTCATTACAGGCAAAGCTGGAAATTTAACCCAATCCCCGATAGGATTGGGCTGACTCCCCCTGGGTTTATTTCTCAGGAGACACCCAGTCTGGGTTTGGTCACTCTGTCTGCAAACTCAGCTTTAGCTCTTAAGCCCTGCTCTTCTTCCCAGCACAGATATGAAATCCAGCAGATAAAGACTGGGATCCTCTCCCTGCGCCTTCCCCAATAAAAGAGGAATTTCTATTCCCTGCAGAAGGCTTCTGCAGAAGATGGTTGGTCTGTGTGTGCTGCTTGCTGTTCATTTAACCAGCGTGCCAAGCTGCCGTAAGACCCAGTTTGTGTTGTTTGTTAAGGAGTTTTCAGCAAAATTTCTGCTGTGAAATATCACCATGGCAAAAAGAAACCTTACATAGCAATGTATTCATTCAGTGAAAACTCTGGGGATGCAGAATTCTGGGTCCAGGAGGAAAACCCTGATAACAAGTTGTGTCAAAGAGTCTCTTTTCCTTGTGTATAGCAAGTGGATTTATCTCTCAACACCTGGATTAGGCAGGGAATTTCATCCTGAGTCTCCTGTCCCTCCTTTACTCAAGCAAAGCCGCATCCAAAGGGATCTTTCTAGCCCAAGGCAGATATTTCACAGTTTTCCCTGCTAGAGTGTATCTAACCTGCATAAATACTTAAACACTTGCTGAGAGAGGAGAGCGTTTTGCAAGAGATTGATCTGACAGTGCTGTTGTTCAGGCGTTCACACAGGATGTGGGAAACTGAGGTTCAGGTCCTTGCCTCAATGAATATTTCATTATTTATGGAAAGCAGAGCAGCTGCAGTAGGGAAGAGTGAGACACAGTAATGCCTCTGGAGCTGGGGCACTTATAGGGCATGTTGGAGAGGGCAGAGCAAGATCTCATCCCCAGGTCTCCCACATTCCTGGTGACTGTCCCAGCCATGGCTGGCTCACTTGCTCTGTTACCTCAGAGGAAACCTTTAGAGCTTGCCCCTGTCCCACTGCAAAAGTTTTAAAACCTCTGTGTAGTACTAATTACTCCAGTTCTGGAATATGTCAGCTTTTCAGACCTCTGTTTTTCAGTGTTAATGTTCATTTACTCTGTACAAATATTTAAAATGTAAATTAAAAGATTTCTGTCTCCCCTGTGACCTCTCAAGGAAGCAGTCTGAATAGTTTGTTGTATTTTCAGCCTGGATCCCAGGGCCTGCTGGTCTGGGCTCCTGAGTACTTCTGTGGCCGAGGAAAAAAAATGGGGTTAATGGGGTTTATATTTGGTTTGGACAGTCATAAGGCTTGAGGTCGGGCTCGCAGAATCAATTTCCGTAGACTAACACTCCCAAGCTGTTTCTTACAAAGTCCTTAAGGATCGGGAAAGGAGGTTGTAAAAATAAAACACCCACTCTGAAGAAATATGAATATTATGTTCTCAGCCTCACCACAGAGGTGTTGGCTTATCACCTACAGGCACTCCTCATGGAATCCAGGAGCTCAGGCTCACTGTTCCACAAAAAGTCCACATGCAGAGGAAGGAGTGGACATTATGTGGCAGATTGGGTGAACTTTTGAATTCCATGGTGTCTCTGGCCTTTCTTCTCAATCCTTTACTGTCCTTCAGTTTGTCACCCCTTTTTATGCTTGCTGTTTGCACCAGGTCAGAGAATTTATGATGCGAAATCCCAAAGCTTCACCCTTGCTTATGTTCACACAGTCATCCCAGGTCATTTTTGCTTGGCCACTGCAGTCCTCAGTGTGGACTTGAAGCCTGTCAGATCTAACTTTGCTGCTCATCCCCTCAAATACAGGTGTCCCTGGGTGCTGCCTTCAGCAAACACTGCTTTTCTTCAAAGCTTCCACCAGCTAAATGCCTCCAAAACCATAAAATTCTCCTTGGAGCAAATGGATTGTGCATATTCATAGCACTGCTTCCTCATCTTCCAGCTTGCTAGAATCCTCTTTAACTGAGCAAGAAGGGTAACACTGAAGGTGTTGCTATCCATCAGGGACTCTTGGCAGACAGAGATAGCTCTGCTTCGAGGCAGGGAAAGGGCATGAGTGAGGAATGGCACCCAAACGTCCCATCTGGTCAGTGGCTGGGGCAGCTCTTGCTCAAAGGAGCGAAAGAAGGGCCCAGATCTGATAGACTGCTCCTAAAGAGGAGATGACTGCCTGCAGACTGGAGCTAGGACTAGTTAGGAAAGGTCAGCTCCGTGCCAATTCTTTCCTAGCACAGGCAGTGACCTTCCAGCTCGCAGGGCTGCTCCCAGACACATGCAGGTTTAATGCAGCAGACACAGCCTTATTGCCAAATCCAGCAGGATGAAGGACCTCACTTTTATCTTTCTCAATTCAGAAAACCTCCAGCTTGTGGGGAAGGGTAAGATATGTCCTATTTTGCTGCTTTGTGAAAGGCCATTTAGCAATAAACATGTAGCAGAGGAGGTAAAATTTGTTGCACAATCCATCACCCTGACCTTTGCAGGAAATAAAGCTCTGCTTCGGAGCTCATCAACAACAACTCATGGCGTGATTTACTGCTGGGGCTCCCTAATTTTATGCTAATGTAACTGTATTGATTTCTGCAGATTTGCAGTGGTATTACATGGGAGGAACACGAAAATAAACTGAGCACTCAGTGTGATGAGGGGCCTGTGTGACAGAGAGCTTGTCTGTGTTTTCCAATTTTATCATCTGGCCTAATGAAAGCCACTACTCCATGCACTCCTCAATGCCATCAGTCCAAGCACGGTGTTAGTTTAAAAAAGTGATAAATTACCTTCTCTTGCTGCTGTCTGGATCTAAAGCTATTTGTGAATTATTGCCAGTAGGTATTTAAAGAGAAAAAAATAAGAATTAAAATCAATTCAGCAAATGCTCCTAAGTAGTACAAAGGAAGATTTGTAAATGACCTGTGCTCAACATATCTGTCACCAACAGGGATGACAATGTTTGGCTGTATTTTTCCAGTTGATTTATAACCACCCTAGAGAGCAGTGCAAGTTGGCTGAAATTCTTGTGCTGCCACTTATTTTTCTATTTGTTTGTTGAGTATTTTTTTGTCTCTGCACTGAGCACAAATGTTCTCCTTTGGGTTGCTTCTCTGACTTTTGGTTTGTGCTGTAGGAGGAAAACCATGAACCCCTTGACAGCTGCTACTCTGGCTTATCAAAGACTTGTATTAAAACACATTAGAGTCAAAGAAAGGCTGCTGTGCAGCAGACACAGGACAATGGGGGTGAAAAATTATGTAAAAACAACTCCATTGCAAAGCAAAGTTTAGGAAGCAGAGTTTAATGGGAAGCAGAAAAAGACATACACATTAATTTGACCATATGACTGGAAATAAGGAGCACAAAGATTCTTCTTGCTAGGGAAAAATAAATCCATGGGACCTCCTCAGGTGGAAGAGTGTATTCATTACATTTCTGGCAGTGGATTCTCAGTGGCACAGAGAAAAAATATCTCATTTTTTAAGAGAACTAGCTTTGTACCTCACACTTTGTTCAGAAGCCTGCTTTGGTCTCAGTGTCTGGCTTCTGACACCTGCATGGATTCATTTCCACCACAAACTCCTGTGTACACCCTCTTTCAGGATGATGCCTGTCAAAACAAAGACAAGAATTCGACCACTGGCACTTCCCTCTCTCCGTGGTCTTATCCCTAATGCGAACTAGAAATGAAAGCTGTGCATTTTTTTAAAGAAAGGTTCTGGATTTTGGCAGAATATGGAATAGGGAGTATGGCTAGGGCAAAATGATTCTCCACAGAGCAGAAGAGGAGCTAATTTAACGCTATGGGGATGGACTAATAGCACTACTGAATTTCTAGGGAATAATAGGCAAACAGTAACACCATCTCCATGCAAGCTCAGAAGACCAAACAGGAAAATGATCTAGAGTTACTGAATTTCACTGATCAAGGCCAAAATCTGAGATTCCAACAGCAGGATGTTCAATCAGGGTGGTAAGGGATGGACCTGCAGTACCAGTTTGGATTTAGCTGACAGAAGTTGAGTTACAGATTAGTTGGTGGTCATAAATTGGATCAAGAACTGACTTTCATTTATTCATTCATTCATTACTGGGGACACAAAGAAATATTTTCCTTACCCTACATCCATCAGCTCAGTCTCAAACAGCTGGCAAGACTGGGGAGGTACAGGCATGGCTACCCAGAAGCAGGGAAGTACTCAGGGAACAAGGGAGAATAGCTTTACTTAGGTTCCCCATCCTGTTGTATTGGATTAGGAATGGCGAGAGATATCACATGAACTCTCAAGCTTAGTTGCAAAGGAGAGCCAAATTTATCTTACAAGATCATCTTTTATAGACAGTTCTGAAAGGCTCCAAAAGGGTAAAACTTTCATTGGCCATCAAACTAATACAAGACCATCATTAGACAGTTAGGAATAACATCTCTTGAACATTTCTTGCGAATAAACAACAAGGAGACAAACAACACCTGCAAAAGTTGTTTTCCTTCTCCAAGGACTGTTTTAAATTCCTTCTCACAATTTCCCAGGCCTCAGCCTCTCAGGCCTAGTGTGAGAAAGTTATGAGACTTGATTTTCACACAGACACTGCGCTGCCTGCCTGATTTCTCACATTCAGCATCCACACCCATCCTAGCTCCCAGTTAGCCTTAGAGTTGGCTGCAAAGGACCTTGTCTCTTGCCTTTCACTCAAGGTGCTGCCTGTGGAATATTTAGTTCCACAGCTGGGTTGGTCCTCTAATACACATATAGACACTCTTGGTGCACTTCCAAAGGTTTCCTGGTCTGCTAGAACATGAAGGGGAAGTAAATAGCACACACAAGCTGCCTTCCCACTGCAAGCAGAGAGGATCAGACTCTCAGACCACAACAGCAGTGTGGCCACTGCAGCCAAACATCTCCTTAGCCAAGCTGGGCCCATTGCTTGCTGCTTCCAGCATTACCAGGGAATATTATCACTCGTATCAGCCCCCAAGGCCTTCAAATTCCACTGCAAGATGTGGCAGACAGTAAGATGGCACCCACCAAAGTAAAATGAACCCCAAATCTCTGCCTCTGGGGGCTGTGACAGGAATAGGGGCATGGGACTGCCCCTTTGTCTCAGGCTGGGAGGGAAGGAGTGATGAGCACAGGGGAGCGGCTGCAGGAATCCCAGGCTATGCTTCCCATTTCTTATTCTGCCTGGGAGACTGGGAGGCGGTCAGGAGTGAGTCTGAGGGGTGGAGGAGCAGGAGGATTAGGGACAGGAGGCCTTTGGTGTAGGTGTGGGAAGCACAGGCGCCGTGCAGCCGTGAATCCAGGGCTGACAGAAGGCACGGCGGGACTGTCACGTTCCTCACTCTGCCTGGAATTACCTCACTACCAGCATCTCTTCCACAAAAGCTCTTTCACACCTTCAACAAATGTGTAAAAGTAAACAAACTCCCACTACGGGTAAAAAAACTCTGCCAGTGTAAGAAACCTCGAGCAGGTTTTTTTTTAAGCTGAGGAAAAGTGCACAAAGATTGTGCTGGCTTGTTAAGCTGTATCTACATGAGAATTTTATGACCTGCTCCCACTTTTCACAGGACTTATCCTGGCTTCCCATAGGTTTGTACAGGTATATTGCAAAATACTCCTTTTACTCCCTTCAAAGGGAAACATTTTTTCTTCACCAGTATTTTCTTTGCAGTGTGTTGAGCTCATCCTTCATGTCCCTGCAAAACTGAATGGAGAATTACACAGGATCATGTTTGGGTATCTGCTGAGATTTGTGGGTACAGAGGCATATCCATAGGGTGAACCAAATTCCACTGTTCCTTTGATTCAATTCCAAGAGGGTAAGGCAGTTAAACATGTGAACTCAACTGGGATTTTAATCTAAGTTTTCCAGTGAAAATTTCCATGGCTTAAAACCATGTACTTCTTAAAACAGTAACATGCAATGAAGTACAATACATGCCCCCTGCGACTAAGCAAAAAACAAAATCTACAAAAACCTGTGGGTTTTTAGCAACTCAAATGCTGGGAGCCCTTGGATCCAATGCAAGCACTGTGCACTTTGGTTTGCCTCCTGTTCTTCAGGGCATTTCTGTCTGACTGTAAGTGCTCAGTGGGAATTAGAACATGACCTGAGAGAAAGCTCAGTGCATCAAGGTCTAGATGTATTCCAAAAAGTGGTAGAGAAACTGTTGCCATAAGAAAGGTCATCTGCCTTGCAGCTGGAGAAGAAAACAATGGATAAAGATTTTTTCATAACTCCAAGAAGGTCCTTTGCTACATAAACAGCTCAGGCTGATGCTGAGCTGAGGCTGGCTAGAGGGTTTGGTAAAGGCATGCACAGGAACACCACCTGCACCACATGATTGTTGTATCACTGCTACTCTGCACTGCAGAAAATCATAAAATCACAGAAGGGTTTGGGCTAGAAGAGATCTTACAGATCATCCACTTCCAATCCTCTGCCATGGGCAGGGACACCTTCCACTATCCCAGCTTGCTCAGAGCCCCATCCAACCTGGCCTTGGACACTGCCAGGGATGGGGCAGCCACAGCTTCTCTGGGCAACCTGTGCCAGGGCCTCACCACCCTCACAGGGAACAATTCCTTCCCAATACCCAATCTAAACCTCTTCTCTGTCACTTTGGAGCCACTGCCCCTTGTCCTGTCAGTCCAGACCCCTGTCAAGAGTCTCTCTCCA
>VYZR01032916.1:10584-23474 GCA_013400675.1 Oxylabes madagascariensis
GTCTGCTGCTCTTGTCATTTCTCCTGAGGACAGATGTTTTCCATGTTCTTTCACATCTGCTTCTAGGCAAAATCTGAGATAGTAAAGAAAAGCATTTTAAGATCTAGTGGGTGCCAAAAACCAAAAGTTAAAACCTTTCAACTTAATTTAGGTTCTGCCTTTCTTGTGTATTAATCCCAGAAACTGAGAACTTAATCTTTCAGGGACTTACAGGAGCTGCAGAGCATATTTTGGGGTGCTCTTAGGTATTTGGGAAGCACCCACGTAATAAAGCAGAATTGTACTCTGCAGTGCAGAAAGGATATTTTTAAAATCGTTTGCACTCACGTGGGCAGGCCCTCAGAAAATGCTGATCTTCAGAGGTAGAGTGACTGTGTGTGGAATTGTGTCTTCCAAGTTTAGTTACTGTGTCACATGATGAGGAACAATTTATGGCTGAAAATGTAAACATTCCTGAGGGAAACTCGCTGTTCTCGCTTAGCACAGAACTGATAAGTCATGCAAGATTGTTATGTTGATATTTTTAACATTTTTTCCTTAAGGACCAAAATAATGAGGAGAAGCACGCAGATGGACTTATAGTAAGTTTAAATCTAATCTTTATCTCCTTTTAATTCTGCAGAACATGTGAACAGAGACCTGAATTTCCACTCACTTTGCAACATGCTTCTTCCTTTCTCTAATTTACCGCTTCCAGTGTCTTGTTAAAATTCCTGTTGAGTCCTTAGCTCCTGAGGTTGGCTAACACCCTTGTCTTTAGAAAATAGAATGGTCAGTTTTGTATGGAGTGTCTTGAACAGCAGTGTTGTGACTGAACACTTAGATGAAAATCTGCCATGTGAACAGATGAAAGGGAAATTACTGGGATAGAAATAGTTCTGTGTTCCATCTGAAGTATCTTTGTGTAGGAAATAGATCTGCTCTCTGTGTGCTTCAAGTAGTTTGTCTTTTCTACAGTGCTGCTCCTTTGATGCAGAGTTGTGTAATGTCTGTCTAAGCAATGTTTCTTCTTTAATAGAACTTATGCATTTTTAATGTAACTTCTGTCATTTTTGGTTTTGGTCACATGTGATTTCTCTTTCTTAGTTCTTTTTTTGTCACTTGAGTACATTTCAGATACTTTTAGTAGGAGATTGGTTTCAGTAAAAACTCCAAAAATCCTAATGTGTTTTCATTAGAGCTGACAGTAATTCCCAGGCCTTAGTTGTCTTTCCACTACAAACAGCTTTTAGCAGTAGAATTTTCTGATGTGAATCTTGGACTGAAGATGCACGTGCATATTTCAGTTTTGTGCTTATCATAAATAAGGTGAATTATTATGTGTCCTGCAGATGTAACATAATTCAGGTCTTAGTATGAGGGAACAGGTTCTAGGATGTCCCCTGGAAAAGAGAAGCTGTGCAGGTGGACACTTCCTCAGGCACACGTGAGCTGCACATCTGGTCTGCAACTCAGAAAACTCATGGAGATATTGCAGCTTGATATAGTCTGAATTTGATTAGCCACTGATCTCATTATCTGTGGGCTGGCTTATACTGGGGAGGAAAAAGTACTTCTGGAAGAATGTATTAACTATGGATCAGTGATGGTGAAGTCTGAAATTGTGATGCTGTGAAGGTCAGCATCACCTTGGGCTAAAGGTCAGGATTTCACTTTAAACTTAGTCAGAAATATAATCGTTGTTTGCTGCCATGGTGGGATGAGTCTTGTTTCTGTGTAATTGTTATTCAATTGTTATTAAACTCAGAGTAGGAGACTTTCAAGTCTGTCTTCATCTATTTCTAGCCCTTGAAGGCATCCCTCAAAATATCCAACAAGCAACTCCAATTCATGTTGCAGTATGGAGACTTGTTTAAGGATGAGGTTACAATCCTGAATACAAAATCAGAGTTACTTTGTTCTTTCTTCATCATACCAGTGTTCTGTATCATGTGGATTATTAGTTTCCCTAAAAAATAAAGGAGACATAGATAGCAATAGAATCCTGTGTATCACAGAACCATCTTGGGTTTTAAATCTTAACTCTTAAGATGGGATCACAATTTTAAACTGTGAACTCTGTGGGACAGGGACCTTCCTTTGTTGAATGCATAATTCCACAAGGAGGTGAAGTACTGGGTAAGGGACATTGCCTTTATGCTGGAATACAGTGGACTAATAGTACCCGCACTGGATTATTTGTATATTGGTTAGTAATACCAATGAAAATGTAGAAAGCTGCGGTTATGGCTGTTTTTAATAGAGATAATTTTTTAGTGATGAACAGAGAAAAATAGTTCTGTTTTCAGTTAAAGAAATCCTGTGCTATAAAAGAATGGTAGAACTCTTCGCTGTTTTTAGAGTCATACAGTGTCCTGAGTTGAAAGGCACCCACAGGGATCATAGTGTTCCAACTCCTGGCTCTTCACAGGACGGCCCCAAAAATCACACCTTGTGTCTGAGAGCATTGTCCAAACATCCAAATGTAGAATGAAGTTCAGAATTTCAGGTGACCAGGAAAGAAGGCAAGAAAGAAATCTGCTTTTAGTAGGAAAATGGGAGGAAGGTTAAAATGAGCCTATTTCCCTCAGTCTGAATGTAAACAGAAATTAATGCACTAAAGGGAGAGGAGAACAGTTGCAGACACTTCTTTTAAATACTGGTGTAAAAAAGAGGATAGGGATGAACATACTGACTGAATTTCTGAGCAAACTGAGCAAAAATATTCATAGTTCTGATAGGTCAGGCATTTAAATTGCAAGGTGTTAGGAAAAGGGTTTTATGTGCCTTTTACTCAACTAACAACCCACAAGTTCTGGTGGTTGTGCGTAAACATAAATAACAAACAGTGCTTAGATGATATTTTGGATTAAAAGACATGGCAGTTTAGATTTCCAAGGGTCTTGATGCATAAAAAGCAAGGACATTGACTGAAGTCAGTGACTTTTGGGAGCATTGAATTGACCTGGTGCTTCCTTTTCCAAGTGCCCATATTCAGAAGTAGGTTGAGATGTCCTCTACTGAGCTGCACTGAGCACTGTCAGCTTGCTTTGGGAAGAATTTTGGCAATACAGCTGCTTCATGGCTCTAAGCATGCTGATGATTCGTGTTTTGATTTATGGGTTGATCTGCTGTGGTCTGAACAAACGAATTTTTGGAAAAAAAAAAAAAATTGAAAATACAGATTACCTATCCTAATTTTGGCCAGATAATTTGCATCTAACTTTCCACTCTTTGCATGCATTATTAATTAATGGACATTGGGTGGCATACCAGAAGCAAGAACCTGAAATAAGAAATCTTTATAGGACGCTTCAAATCTGCATCAAATTCAATTCAGTGTGCAGTCTGTGTAAAGAATCAAAATGTTACTGCTTTGAAAGTATTTCTCATGTCCTCAACTGTCAATTTGTGTTTTACTTCCTCTCTCAGGGATTCGCTCTCTTGCATTTGGGCATTTCTCATGCTCACAATGTTTTTGTTATCTATGCTGTAATTTGTTTTAATTGAGGGGGGAAAAAATGTGCTTTTCCTTCTCTTGCCTAGAGCACCATCAACCCCGTGGACGCCGTGTATCAGCCCAGCCCATTGGAGCCGTCGGGGATCAGCGCGATGCCTTCCCAAGCTGTCACACTTCCAGGTGGGCTGGGAACAGCCAGGAGCAGGGCAGGGACTGCAGAGCAGCGGGGAGGGGACAGCTCTGTGTCACACAGGCCAGGGCACCCTGCACTCAGCGCTGCACACTCAGCTCAGAGGGGCTGAGCAAGGGCAGGAGCGGAGGCACAGAGCGTTCTCACCAACCTGCCCCTGCTTCTGGGGAGAAGCTGATGTGTTTTACTTGCTCTCAGTTACTGGCTTGCATTCCTAACACTCTTTAAAAATGAAACTATAATTTTCAGTAAATACTTTCTAGCTAAACAACTGCATTTTTTTTTTTAAATGCCATCTTTGCTTAATAAAAAAAGGACCTAGATAAAAGTGATGACTACACGTTTTTCTGTCTGAATGGCTTTTATAGAAAATGATTTAATTTTTGGAGGTCAGGTGAAATAATGTGGAATCTCCTTCTGTATTTTGGGGTTAACGTATCAAATATCCCCTAGAACCTGCTCAGTTGTGCAAGTCAGAGCAGCGACCCTCCTCTTTGCCAGTGGGACCTGTAGTAGCATCGCTCGGAAATCAGACCCCAACACCAAATAGTACAGGTACAGTTCTGGGTAACTTTTACTGAAATACAAGAAACCTTGTAATTAGTCATTAAGACAACAATATATTGGCTTACATCTTGCTTTTAATCAACACCAATTTCAATGTTTTGTTAAAACCAATAATGCTGCTGTTTCTCCTCAACACGTATACACAATGTGTACGAGTTTTACCAGCTTCCCTTTGTCTCCCCAGCATTGCAATCTTGCAGTAATTGGAGAAAAAATGTCCCTTAAACTTTACTGGTGTTCTGTGCTCTTCATTTGCCTTGTGACTTTCCTTTTGTCATCTGTTAAACTCTGTGTGAACCTGCCTAATTATTGCTTTTAATTTTATTCTCTCCTCTTCTGAGTTCACATCGGTCTTTATTGATTTGAACAATTCTTGTTTAAGTAGATTTTTAAAAGAAATTGTTTTTATTGAGTCTGTAATTTTTAATACTCCACAGGAAGTGGGCAGTCAGCACCTAGCAGCAGTCTCACCTCTCCAAGCCATGTCAACCTGTCTCCAAATACAGTCCCAGATTTTTCTTACTCAAGCAGTGAGGATGAGTTCTATGATGCTGATGAATTCTACCAGAGCAGTTCTTCCCCAAAGCGATGTATGGAGTAAGTAGCTGACACTGTGCAGTGTGTGCTGAATGCAGTTTGTATCTGCAAGGGCATGGCTTGTCTGCTTGCAGAAATTGATTAAAAAGGGTGGGGGAGGTAAAAAAGCTACTTTGTGTAACAGAATGAGATCATCCCTGCCCTCAGCCACAGACAGGTGTCTGTGTGGGAGGCAGTTTCTTCCTCTGCTCCTTCCCATTCCATCAGATATATGTTGACGAACTCTAACAAACCAAACTTCTGAAGCCCCCAGCTCAGAGCTGTAATCTGAGACCCTGGTGCATTTCATGTGCATTTGCTGCAGCCTTTGGTGAAATGGCCAATTGCCTCCCACATTTGCTAAAAGACGTTCTTTGAAGTTGGCACCCTTCCTCCAAAATGTCTGTTTACTCTTCTTTTTTTTTTTTAATTGGAAAATTAATTTCAAGAGATGCTACACATTCCAAAGAGGAATTAGTCAGCTGTTTTCTGCCTTCATGTGTTATCTGAGGCTGCAGGCTGTCCCATTCCTTCAGCTACAATCCANCAATTTGCTAGAAGACTTTCTTTGAAGTTGGCCCCCTTCCTCCAAAATCTTCTGTTACTCTTTTTTTTTTTTTTTTAATTGGAAAATTAATTTCAAGAGATGCTACACATTCCAAAGAGGAATTAGTCAGCTGTTTTCTGCCTTCATGTGTTATCTGAGGCTGCAGGCTGTCCCATTCCTTCAGCTACAATCCATCCTGAGCTTTCTGTGAATTAGCATGCACCATGTATATTAATGTCTACCACTGCACATGTATTGATGTCTATCACTAAATTCCTTGTCTGTAAATATCAAACGACAAGAATTTGGTCTGAATTGCTTAATTCAAACTGTGAGAATTTATTACTCTTCTACAGTTCTTCAGGGTCTGCTGCAGTCCTGACTCGGAGCAGCACAGGGAGCAGCCTGAAACGTCCGGATACCACGGAGTCCCTCAACTCTTCCATGTCTAATGGCACAAATGATGCTGGTAAGTGGCCTGTGTGAGCTTTCAGTGAGGAGTTATTGATTGTTAATCTGGGTGTAAACTGGGTCAATAGCTGCAGAATCATATATATATATATGGCAAGATACTTAAGGGAAGTGATCTATCTATTGTTTCCTTACTAATGGAAGATTGCTGAACTGTAGGATTTAAAACCTGTATTTTTTGACAGTTACATGTAAGCTAATTAAATACAGTCTGGTTTTGAAGGTTTAGAGGAAAATGAAAGCCATTTGGTCTTTCAGATCTCTTTGATCCTCCCGACGATCGAGAAGATGATGGGGAGGGAGAGTCGGTGGAGGAGCACAAAAGTGTTATCATGCATCTCTTGTCACAAGTGAGATTAGGCATGGACCTAACCAAGGTAACCTTACTGGTGTTCATGGGGATGGGAGGGGCAGTAAACCTGGAGTTCTGTGTAAAAAAAGTTACATAATTAAACTCCATATTTGTTCTGAGAGCTAGTTAAGCTGTAATCTCTTCAGCATGGTACTTTTGAATAGGAGTTCCTACTGGGAGGGGAAAAGTGGCTGCAGAATAAGTATATGCAGATGCTAAAATCTGTTTGGGAAAATAGTTTGCTATGGAAAGTAGCTGTTTGTTCTCTTTGAACCTAATTCTTTGAGAGCTTGTTAAGCTGGCATAAGGGGAATGGTGAAATGTTACTCCTGTCTTTAGCTTCCTAGAGCAAAGAGCTACAAGATCCCAAGGTATGGTGATACTTCAATAAAACAAAGTAAAAGGCAGAAGTAAGCATATCGTGAAAAGCTTTGTTTAGTTGGGATCTTAATGAGTAAATAAGTTGTCTGTGTATTTTGAAATGCTACACTTAGGTCTGGCAAGGAAGATGTTGGGTTCTTCATGAATGAGATTCATGCTGGTGTCTGTCTGAAGGCAGAATGAACAGCATTCTGAAGGTGTTGGTCTTTCCAGGCAGCTTGGATAAATTTAAACAAGTAATTCCAGAGTGAGAAAGGGCAGGAGAGATCAATCCTTATCCTTAAGTGGATGAATTGAACTGTCCAGCCTGGAATGAACAGTAGATAATAAAAAGCTAACACTTTTCTGGGGAAACAGCCAGCAGCTCACAAGCAAACTGCTCAAGGTTTCTGGAAGTTCTGAACAGGAATTGATCCAAACTGTGTCTGTTCTGGAAATTCCTGGGATAGCTGAAAATTACTGATCTCAAATTAGGCAGCCAGAAATCTTTCTGAGCACGAACTGTCTTAGCAACAGTAATTGACAGGGGATCACACTGAGCAGATCCACAAGAATGGACCTTTGGGAGGTAGTAGGGAAGAGCTTAACCTTCATCTCCATAGGGACATGTAGCAGGATGGGACTGCAAGTGAGTGCCTGTAACTGAAAACTGACAGTGTTCACAGAGATGAAATTAAATCAGCAGTGATAGTGTAATTCAGAACAGCTTTTGATGTGCTCTGAGTGGGACTAGAATCCACATAGGATGAGACTGTTCCTGTTGACCCTTAAGGGTTTGTAGAAGATGCCAACTGACCTGCATGTGTCAGAACTCATTGGTGAGCTTGAGCTCTCAGTCTCTCAATCAGCTCAGAGCACACTATGCTGTGGGTGCTCTGTTTGCTATTTATAGTTGGCTTTTGTACAGGATATTCAAATACTTTCAGCTAGATGAGTTGTGTTTCTTCACTCAGGTTGTTCTTCCAACGTTTATCCTGGAAAGAAGGTCGCTGTTGGAAATGTATGCTGACTTCTTTGCACATCCGGACTTGTTTGTCAGGTATTTGACTTTGGAACAGGAGCATTCACTGATTCTCACACTGGTTATGGCCCTTGTGGGCTGCCAGAAGTTGGTAGTTTTGAGGAGTATTGCTTGGATTTTGGTTTAAACTTCAAAACCAGTCAAATCAGTCAAACTTCGAGTTGTAAAACAGCCAAGCACCCATAAAACTTTCCTGTATCCAAGCTCCCTGCTTATATTTCACTCTTTATTTTCTCTTTGTAGCATTAGTGACCAGAAGGATCCCAAGGAGAGGATGGTTCAGGTGGTCAAATGGTACCTCTCAGCTTTCCATGCAGGAAGGAAAGGGTCAGTTGCTAAAAAGCCTTACAATCCCATTCTGGGGGAGATCTTCCGATGCCACTGGGTGTTGCCTGGCACTGAAGATGACGTGGTGAGTTTTTTGTGGTGCTTCTCTGGAGCCCAGAATGCAGAGATGCAGCCCAAAGCTTTGTTAAGTCACTGACTGAAATGGATTATGCTGTGCTTAAGTAGCAAATCAACAGACTGTAGCAATGTCTTAACCAGTTCTCCCCCTTTCTTCTTTGTTTTCTTTGGTCAGAAGTATAAAATATCTTGCATAACAAAATTTATTGTTTTTTAAAGAACTACTTGATGTGTTGAAAATGTCCTTTTTCCCTGAACTATTTCATTGCACTGATTATGCATCCATTTATTCCCAAAGTTCTGATTTTTTGTTTTTATTTTTTAAACCAGTGCAGCCCAGTGGGGTGGGTTTTTTTGTTTTTCTTTTTCGGCACCTCATTTGGGCTCCTTACCTTAGGAGGTTGCCAATGATGGTGTGGGAGGTGCTGTTGTGAGGTGCTTCATGTAGCCTCAGTGTAATACATCCAAGTCAATGTGATTATTTGGGTATAAACCATGTATTTTTCCCATTTCCTTTGCTTCCCACCCATTTGTGTGCTCAAATCTTGTTTCTGAGGTGAATATTTGCACTCCAATTTGCTGGCATAAAGGCAGTGTTGTATTTGGGCTTCCATTGCTTCTAACCATGAATTAATTACACTTTGCAGTCTTTGCCACAGGAAATGAATATTAGTTTATGGTTTTGTGGTACAGGAAACCTGATCATTATTAATATACAGATCAGACTTTTTCAGAAGCAAAACCAAAAACTGTTTCTGCCACTTAAATATTATTTTGTAGTTGGGTTTATACATGCGTCTCTCAGTTAAACTGTTTTTTTCTGGGAACAATTAAAGACATTTACACTTAAAATTAAGAGAATAGAAACTCTTATCCTTTAGAAGGGATCTTAGTTCCAGGACTAAGGAATCCTGCAATACATTTTTAGAAGTCTTTAAAGATGGAGGCAGCTCCTCTGGGAAGCTTCCAGTGTTTGCAGGCACTGAGAGTGACGGAACCCTCTCCCCTGTCCCACAGGAGCCAGTCTCGGAAGGACCAGTCCCCTGGGTCAGTAAAAGCAACGTCACCTTTGTGGCAGAGCAGGTCTCTCACCATCCTCCAAGTAAGTTGTGACAGTAAAATCAGCTCTTGGCTTAAATCTTGGATTTACACTTTCTCTCCAGATTTAAGAGCTGAAAATTGATAAAGGCTGGAAAATTTTAAACTGCTTTTGTGAGAAGGTAACTGCAAACTCTGTTGCCACCTAAGTGTGAGGCACCTGGGGATATTTCCCAGGAAATGAATTTAGAAACAAAGGTATCAATGTCTTGTGCTGCTGTTTTTAATACCTGCCTCTTTCTTCAGTTTCAGCATTTTACGCCGAGTGTTTTAGCAAGAGGATACAGTTCAATGCTCACATATGGACCAAGTCCAAATTCCTAGGAATGTCTATTGGGGTCCATAACATAGGGCAAGGTATGTGGGTGTAAGTTGAACAGCAGAGGAGAAATTAAATTCTGCAACTAGGATTTTTCATAGAAAAATTTACATGAATTATTTAAAGTCTTCGTACTAAACGTAAGCAATGGTTGAATTTATGTAACTGGAGCATATGTATCTGGGAACCAGAGATTCCTTCCACACACTCTGTGTGCTGAAAACACCTAGGGCCCAGTTTTTCCCAAAAATCCAGTCATCCCTGCCTCCTCCAAGAGCTGGGCATTCTCAGCATCTATTAAAAATGAAGCTCCTCACCTTTCTTTTTCATGGCGCCTGTTTTTAATGGCACATTTCATGAGATCATCTTGAAAAGTTCTGTAGAGGTTTTGCTTAATTTTTTTATAATCTATTTTTATTTTTCTTTCACAGGGTGTGTTACATGCCTAGATCATGATGAGCACTATATTTTGACTTTTCCTAATGGCTATGGAAGGCAAGTAAATGCTCAAATTGGTATATTAATTTTTAATGCTTTTTAATGTTTCGTGCTTAGTATTTATTGGTCAAGAGCTTATAATTATGTGCATTTATACATTTCTTATTGCAGGTCTATTCTCACAGTGCCATGGATAGAGCTTGGAGGGGAGTGCAGCATTAGTTGCTCAAAGACAGGTTACAACGCTTCCATCGTCTTCCACACAAAACCATTTTATGGAGGAAAGAAGCACAGAATTACAGCTGAAATTTTGTAAGCAGCTTTCTTCATCTCACTTTTTCCTTCCTTAAATGCCAACAGTTTTAACAAGACAGTCAAGAGTGTAAAGTGCTGAAGCAGCAACACCCATAAGAACTTAGCTCGTGATTACCTGTCATGGAATTGGCCATTTTAGAGCCAAATTCTTGAGGGGAAGCTGCACAGGCCTGTGTCCTGCTTCATCCTGCTGGAAAACATCCTCAGCTGATTCCCAAAGGGAACTTTGCTCTCCTGAATTATCAAAAGTGTCTCCATCATTACCTTTCCTAAAAATTCAAATACTGCAGCAAGCCTTGGGATACTGTTCATAGTGTGTCAGTTAAAGCTCTGCTGCAAATTTCACATATTTTTACCTGTGGTTTGGTGGATTTTGGTTAAACCCTGTGCACATACCCAGCACAGAGAATTCAGTGGAGATTCCCATCGTATTTGGAGTTGTGCTGTGATGTCAGCAGGTGGATGCCGACAAAATGAGGTTGAACTTGGTTTTAAATCATTGCCACGTTGATAGATGCCATTTAAAAACTGATGTCTCTTGTTTCACAGTAGTCTGGGGAAGAAGTGAATTGTGAAACCTTTTTAAGCTGAAACTCACCACCCTAAATCTGTGTGGAAGGCCAGTAATTGCTTTCCTGAACTCTAAATGCAGATCCAGCCTTCGGGCAAGGCCTGTTCCACCCTGATCAGTGCTTTCTGTTTAGGTTTATGTAACTCATTCATGCCAAACTGCCCCCTTGTAAACAGAACCCTCCTCTCTTCTGTGCTGATAAAAACCAGTTTTGCCTGATAGAAACCAGGACCAGTTTTGATCCTTTAGGATTTTTCAGCTGCTGTAACACAGCTGAGAAATGACTGTTTGTTTCTCTTTAGTTCTCCAAATGACAAGAAACCCTTCTGCTCCATTGAAGGAGAATGGAATGGGGTCATGTATGCAAAGTACTCCACAGGGGTAACACAGCTTGCTTTCTTTTTTCTCTTTTCATCAGAAATACAAGATTGTACTTAGAAAGGGGGGTTATGGTGGTTTTGTAGGTTTGTTATTTTATTTTAAACAACCATTAATAGTTGGAACCTCCTATTAGGCTGCCCAAAAGAATGCTGAACTGGGGATAAAACTTGTTCATTTATTCTTAAGGAAGCTTGATTTCTGTACAAGAACCTGAAGAATTACCACGTTTCATGTATTTGCTGCTAACCAGTGTACTAGAGTGTGAGGGTGTATAAATTTGAAATCTAGGTGAAGAACTGAATGGGTTTATTTCTTTTTCATCTTCCACTCCCAGGAGAATGCTGTCTTTATAGATACCAAGAAAATGCCTACAATAAAGAAGAAGGTAAGGAAATTGGAGGACCAAGACGACTTTGAGTCTCGCTGGTAAGAACTTCAGTTAACTGAGAACATTAAGATTTTATTTTAGACTCCAGTTTGCAGTACAGGGACTCAGGCTGCTCTGATCCAAGCACTGCATGCTCTGCTCTCCCTGAGCCCAGGTACAGGCAGGCTGGGGATTTAAGGGGGAAGAGGAGACCTGGCATTCTCAGTCACATCCTATTGGGATCAAATGTTCTGGAAGGTCTGGAGAGCTCCATCACAGCCTCCTCCCTCCTGCCATAACAGCACAAATACCAAATATCCCGAGGGCTTTTCTGCCCTCTCCCTAACCTGAGATCTACCTTTATTCACTGCTGTGTCTACAACTTGTAGCACTCCGCTCCCATAACAGTCTCCCTTGCCCTTTCTCTTCCAAGCCTATGGAAGGACGTGACCTACAACCTGAAGATCAGAGACATCGACGCCGCCACAGCCGCGAAGCACGCGCTTGAGGAGCGGCAGAGAGCCGAGGCCAGGGCCAGGAAGGAGAACGAGACCCCGTGGGAAACAAGGGTGAGCTTTATTCCAGCAGGGCGGAGTTCAGCCTGTGGCCTTTGTTCCTTTCCGGCTGAGCCACGGAAAGCTCACGTGTGGTCGCTCCTTTGCAGTTGTTCCACGAGGACGGGGAGTGCTGGGTGTACGATGAGCCGCTGCTGAAGCGCCTCGCCGCCAGCAAGCACTGAGGGGAGCCTTGGCCGGGCAGAGTTTGCAGCCGAGCCCAGACACCGCAGTGCTCACCTCTGTCCCTGCACAGCCCCACCCCTCCGGCTGCAGCGGTTCCTATCTCAGGGATACTGGACTGACTGAGACAGACAAAGCAATTCAGAGAGCAGAGCAGCTCCGGGCGGGGTGCCCAGGCTCGGGCCCTGGGGCACAGACACTCTACAACCACTGTGAAGGCCACGGCGGTGGGAGCAGTTGCGTAATAAATCCTGGGTCCTACATATTTAAAAAGCAAGAAACAAAATGCAAGATGTCATTTAAATCTCGCTGATGTTTGCAATGTGTAAATATGAGGATTCCTCCGATGGGACAGTTTGTTAGAAAATGCTACATAAATGTTATCTTCCACCTGTATGATAATCAAATCTTTTGGCATTTCAGTGTCTTGCCCAAAATAACTTTGTTATTTTGAGATCGAAATGTAACCATAGGTAATTCTACTCAATGCATCTTAAAGCTTCATAAAATAGATTTTTCAAACTTCTCTTATGGACTTTTTATTTATTTCGTAATAAACCTTTGCAGGAAGACTGCTTTCAGTTGAGTCATGATAAATTGATTATGTGAAATATATTAGCAGTATTTTTTTCACTGGAATAATCCTTTATGCTAAACCTACTTCTTAAAGTAGTTAATGAACTAGCACAATGAGCATTTGCAGCATCCAGAGGAG
>VYZR01032920.1:4763-22253 GCA_013400675.1 Oxylabes madagascariensis
TTATCCTCCGGTGACCTTAATGGTATGCATCCATAATAACCCTGCCCAAACTAACCCCAAAGTACTTGATAGAAAGAGTGACTTTGGAAAATTCAGACTATGCAGAGTATCAAAGAGCTGTTTTGATAAGGTGTTTTGGAAAATCTTTTTGTAGAGACCTAAACTTTTTCCAACACAAATGACTGTGAAAAGGAAACTGAGACAAAAACTTTTCTCTTTACCCCAAGAACTGTCAAGATAAAAGAAACAGATGTTTAGATGAAAACAGCAGCTGCAAAATTATTGCTTTGCTGGGGAGCAAGGAGTTGTTGAGGACTGATAAGCATTTACCGAGTAGGGAAGTGACAATGCCCAGTTGCAGTCATCTGAATAACCAAAGAGGTAAGATTTAGCACCCTGCTAACACCAAAGACAGAGTGCTAGGAAGGGGAAAAGAACTGGGTAATGGAGTTAAAGGAGCTGGTATGCAGTCTCAGAAAAAGAGCCTGCCGCTTGGAATAATACAACCAATGCAGCTTCACTGGCTGCAACAGGGACTGCAAATTAATCTGAAGTAGTGAAGGGTAAAATTAGTCTGGGAAGTTAATGGGTCACTGCTCAATTAGAGGAAACAACTGTGCAACCATTATCACTGCAAGTCAGGGGGAGACCGTGAGCAACTGAGCAAAATGTGGGAATAGATAAAGAGTATTTGAGAGCAAATAATGAGAAAATGCTAGTGGTTCTCAGTTTGAATAAAAATAATGACCTTAACAAACCCAAAGTGCTCAGACGTCTAGATGAAGCTGTTGACAAAAGGCTTCTGCAGCAGGGGTTGAATTTCTGGCAGATGGCCCTCTGCACCTCTAATAAAAGACACAAAATCACAGCCAATAAAAAATAATTGGAAGAGAAAATCCTGAGAATGAAATGTCAAATAGCAGTGGAAATGTTAACATGGGAGGGAAAATTATAAGTGAGTAAATATATAAGTGAGACAAAAACCTCTCCCTTTATGAGTGGAAAAAGGCAATTATAAGTGAAGGGCAAATACTCACATATTAGGTATCTAATTGGGATTATTTATCACAGCTCATTAGTAGAAGGGTTGTGCAGATCAATCTTATATTAAAATTATAAGCCCTGAAAACAGGGATTCTGTGTAAAGACATTCTGCAATGTGTACAATACTCACATAGTGGTGTGAAATTCAGAGCTTTAAAAGCAATAGGACATAAAAAGCTGCAGTATTTGCTTCCTGTGGGGCAATCCCTGAAAAAGAGCAGCACTGAGGCAGGCCATACCACACTGGTGTGTTCCAAAACATCAAATGCCAGCAAGGTCTGCCAACGAATGTTACTCACTGTAAGAGAATTACCCTTGATGGTTGTAAGGGAGAATGGTTCCAGTTGCTTCTGGTTCCAGGTGAGTGGGACACTGTAGAGGGGGTGGGGTGTGTCTGTGTCCGGCTGCAGTGGTGCAATATGCACAGGTTGTGTTCTAGGGCTGCTGGATGTTATCCACCCCTTATTCCGTACCATCCACCTCATGCCCAGAGTGAGCAGCTNCCACAACAGTGGCTCACAGAGGAGTTGCTCTCTGTGAATTCGGTATATTTGGCAAGTTTGCACCGTCTGCTTGGAGACACACTGAAATTCTGACTGCAGGTCGTGAAGGCTTGGTGTGTCCTTCCATGCTCTGTGTGTTCCTACCAGGGTAGAAAAAATGTATCGCCCCTGACAAGCTGTTCCTGCTCTCAACATTGCCATTTATTTATGGGTGATTAATGCTCAGTGTCACAGTGGAAAGTCATTTTTGCTTTACCCACTACAAACCATCAAACAATGAACTCGCATCCTGGAGACCAGGAGGTTCAGTTACCTGCTTACAACCTGCAAAATGGGCCAGCACCCAGGCTGGAGACAGGATGGTGCTTGTACAAATGGGACAAGTGCTGAGATGTCAGGGAGGATGCATCACTGTGCGACTTCCTACAAAGCTCATGAGGAATATTTCTGTAAGGAAATATTTTCCATGATAGTCCAGTACCTTCACAGTAGTGCTGTGTTCAAGGTCCATACAAACTGTTTGAAAGTAGGATGGATATAATTGCACTGGCGCAAGGGAAAAACCTAGTTTGTGTTATAGAATCGTGGAAAGGTTTGGGTTGGCAGGGACCTTAAAGACCATCTTGTCTCACCCCCTGTCATGAGCAGAGACACCTTCCATTTATTCCAGGTTGCTCCAAGGCCCATCAACCTGGCCTTGAACACTTCCACGGGCAGCCAGAACTTCTGTGGGCAAGTCTCACCACCCTCACAGGGAAGAATTCCTTCCCAACATCCCATCTAACCCTTCCCTCTGGCAGTGGGAAGCCATTCCCCCTTGTCCTGTCCCTCCATGCCTTGTCCCTGGTCCCTCTCCAGCTCTTTTGGAGCCCCTTGAGGCACCCCACAGAGCCTTCTCTTCTCCAGGCTCAACTCCCCCATCTCTCTTAGCCTATTTTCATAGGAGTTCCCATACCTGATAGCATTGCCTACAGCTTCAAGGGCAAAGACTGGAAATGCAATGCTAAAATAGGGGCTCGCAAAGTGAGAATTTGACATGTACTGCTTCTTTTTTTTTGTCTCTCATTACTGTAGTGGTGCATTACAGTCACAATTTGCCAGCTCTCTTTTTTAGAGAGGTGGTTTGTGCTTGTGACACCTTGATCCTGCAAATTATATATGCTGGTAACTCAGACTCATGAATCTTCTTTGTTTTGGCAGGCGTCTTCATATGACCAAAATGATATATTAGCAAAACTGAAGGGATGAACATGACCTGTTTAGAAATCTGTAGTGCAGGAATAGATAAATTGAGTATAATTGGCTGTGCACATTTAAGTGTGCAAAATATTATAAAAACCCAAACATTGCAAAATAGAGAGAATAGCCTCAGAGCCAGAGTTGGTCCTGATCATTGTTCTTTCCTCAGGGAAGTGTTTATCCTTCCCAATATATGTGCTACCCTGGGCACATGTGATTAGACTCTTTCAAGAGCACTGGCTTAAATAAAAGGCAACAACAGAAAAGTGCCCCTTTTAACAGGCTTAATTTACAATAAATTTGCAACTTTTCATTTGCATATAAAAGACTCAGACATAAAACCCTGAATGAAACTACTGCGCTTTTTTTGTGTGGAATTTGAAGGCTGCTATATTGCTCAAATGGTAAACTAACTTAGGTCTTAACTTGAGCCATGGAGGTCTAGGCTTCAGTTCCCTATGAAAAATCTTGCATTACTTACTATGTCTCTAAGAAAGTAATTGACAAAAATTAAGTAAAAAGAAGAAGAAAGCATTAGATAATTATCCACGGGGTTTGGGAGGAGAGTCTTTTACAGGTGATACGCAGATTAAAGAGGTGGGGAGTCAATCCTTCACAGTGTAGTAATTATAGTGATATTGACCTTTGCTGTGTATACAACATTAATTTTTGGTATTGAAGAAGCAGTGCAAACACATGAAACCATCAAATAATCTGGATTCACTTTTACTATTAGAGGAAATACGGTTAAATTTATCTACTAAAATTTACCTAAGTAAAAATATAATAACATGTAATTTACATGGCATAGAACAAACATTATTTTTCTCCCTTTAGATGATGTGAAAAACACAGTTCACTTGTCTAAAATAGGCACCCTGGTCTCTGGGAATGGTACTGTCTGTCCCACGGAGAGCACAGGGCTCTGGGTAGGTTCCTGTACGTCCCACCAGCAGTTCTCCCATCCTCTTTGCCAGGTTGTGCCCATTGCTCTGTTAGCACAGTGTGCAGGAAATGGGTAAATGTTGGCTACATGAGGAGCATTTTAAGGGATGATGAGAAAAATCACTATCAGTGATGTTTTGAAATGAACAGCCTTCAAAAAACATTTTTGAAAATGATAAATGTGAGGCCTTGGGATGGAGGCAGAAGTTTCAGCTAATATAATTTTGAAGCATTTCAGCATATAAATAGAATGGGTATGAACCACTGTACAAGATTTGAAATAATATTTTGCAGTTGATTATTCACTGTGTCATATACAGTTCATCTCAATGTTCTGGGGTCAGCTGTTTTTTATTTGGCATTCAGGATGCAAAACATGGGTGGGTTTTGCAATCAAACCTGTATTTTCAGCCTTGTAATGGAGATCTTTTCTTTGCCCAGAAATATACCCATTCTAAATTGTTTCCATCTATATGGCTGCAAAATATTAAATATTAAAAAGGTAAATATTCTTTCTTTTCTCTGGGTATATTTAGAAACATTCATTATACAGATGAAAAATACACATCCATTAAAGAGGAGCTGTTTGGGATTTGGAATATTTAAACTCACGTCGTATTTTAATGTTCACTGTTCATTTCTTTGCTTTACAGAGTAAATAATAAAAAAAAGAACTTTCTTTACTCTTATATAAACATTAATAAAATAAATAAAAAAAATCTTCATTTCAGCATGAGGTTAGTTTGAACAAAAAGGCAATATTAGGTCTTGGAATAATATTTTTGCAGCAGTTAGGTGAAAAATTAACTTTCTATATTTTATTGTATAAAGCCCAGAAGGAAAGACAAGGTCAGTAAAAACCATCACACAGTTCGGTTTACACCAGGTGAGTTGTTTTTTTTGTATATCTGCGTCTCAGGGGTAAAGATGAGAGAGTATCTGCATGGATAGAGAATCACTTCCTTCAGGCATGTAGTCCAGAGCTATTTGTCGCCCTGTGAGACTGGCCAGGTTCAGTGGGAGCAGGTACAGGTGAGCGTTTCACACCCGGGGTGAACTTGTGGGGCCAAGCCAAAGCTTTGGTACCTGGCTGGATGGATGAATAGTTTGGAGTTACATTTGTGGATTGTTTCTTCTTCCTTCTCAGTAACAGAATGTTTGTTTAGAGGGGAAAAATGAATATTCAATAAGGAATAATTAATTATTCCTTTTAGTAAGGAAAGAGTGTCATCTTTGGAAACAATGGTTGGTTCTTTTTCTGAGAATGTAGATGCTGTTTAAGAGCACTGGATGAATGCTGTGAAACAATCAGTCCTTTTCCGCTTTAGAAGACGCTAAATTTAGATGGATCTTTGTGCTACTTTATTTGAAGATATAACCCCTTTTTTAATTATATCACTCCATGTTCTTCCACCTTAGTTGCTGCCTTGCTATTTTTATGTATACCTAAAGCATAAGTAATATTTAAAGAACAATGTAGCTATGAGAAAACAGTCAACTGTATTTTGGCTGAGCGCTGCTTCAGCTTTGACAGCCAGATGGAAACATTTGCTCCGTAATCACAGGACAAATGCTATAGCTGAAGATTTCTTGGCTGGAGAGGAAGGCTGGATATTCTCTGCTCTCTTAGGAGAGATGGCAGCTCTTACTCACAACTTGGTGCCCAATAAGATGGAAATGTACCACCATCTTCTAATATTGCAATGTCTTGATTTGTCCCTGGCATCTCTAGAGTTACTTAATTCAGTATAGCAATTTCTGAATATGTATAAAAGGAGATAACTGAGGGGTTAAACCATTGAAGCAGAGGGTTGTAATATGACTAAGTCCATGAATCTAGTGGAGTGTATCCTGTGAACTGTGATAATCTTTGCACTGTACCTGTGGAGAACTGGGGGAAGCAAACCTTACAAGAGCAAAAAATCTAACTTTGTCACCAGGCTCTTCTCTCTCCATATGTGCCACTGGCATCTCTCTCTAGCAGATTATGCTGAGGGATAAAAGCATAACCAGCTCCAAGTATCCTCACCTTGTGCTGCTGGAGGCGGGGGTGTGATTTTGCATGCTGCTGTCAGTCCTGCCCCTCTCACACACACGCAGCAAGTGCAGATGTGTTGTGACTGCATTGGTGAGCCAAAGAATTTGTTCTCCACTGTATGATGGCTTTAAACTAAATGGATGTTTATCCTTCCCGCTTATCAGTGTGTAGGAAATTGAGATTATGTTGCATTAAAAAAGTAAAAAGTAAGAAGTAGAATTTCTTTCATCTCTCTTCTGCCAACATGTTCCATTGGAGTTAAGGAACTCAGCTATACTGATTTTGGGACAAGCAAGGTGTGGTATGGTATATGCAGGTTACAGCCCGAAGCAAATGTGCATGAAAAACTAATAATCTCATGTAGAGAACATAATTTTGCCCAAGTCTGTGGCATTTTAGTAATTATATTTTCATCATGTAAATCTCAGCTTACAAATATAAATGTGTGCACTTTAGAGTTTGGTCTTCCTAGGAGTTTTGCCAGCTGGTTTTCTGGCACTGCTAGAAGCCAACTTGAATCTACAAAAGAAGGTAATTGAATTAATGCATTGGAAATTGGTCTTATGTAAAATAAAACTGAAAGACATGTATTAATTTACAGAATATTAACATTTAAGTATTGCCTTGCAAAGCAATTTAATTCAGCAGTCTGGAGACAATTGTATGCTACATTAGTGTAACTCCTGGGAAAACACAAGAACAAGTGACTTGCTCCAGATTTATGCTTGCCTATCTGAGAGCAAGATCTGACTGAAAGGTAAAACTTTGTTCCACATTATTGTAAGTTAGTGTCATTGCAGAAATATAAAAGCCTAATGTGAATACTGTGTAATGAGCAATTCAGAATACAAGAGGGATGAAATAGGTTATTTCTAGAAATCTTAGTTCAGAAATCCCTGGGGTTTGTGCACAGGAATGAATCACCAGCTATGTTCGTTTTGCTCGGCCTGGTTTTTGGCAGTGGGGGTGCCACAGAGGTGGCTCCTGTGAGAAGCTGCTGGAAGCTTCCACTGTGTCCAGCAGAGCCAATCCTTGATGGCTCTGAAGATGGACATGCTGCTGGCCAAGGTTGGGCCAATTAGAGATGATGGTAACACCTCTGTGATGACATATTTAAGAAGAAAATCAAAGCAAAGTGGGAACACAGTTTTTTTCTAGCTAGAGAAGAAGATGAAGTGAGAACATGTGAGGGAAAGCACGGTGACACCAAGGTCAGTGGAGAAGGAGGGGCAGGAGGTGCTCCAGGCACTGGAGCCGAGATTCCTCTGCAGGCTGTGGTGAGACCATGGTGAAGCAGCTGTGCCCTTGCAGCCCACGGGGATCCAGGGGGATGCAGAGATCCACCCACAGCCCACGGGGATCCAGGGGGATGCAGAGATCCACCCACAGCCCATGAGGATCCACAGGGAATGCAGAGATCCACCCACAGCCCAAGGGGATCCAGGGAGATGCAGAGATCCATCCACAGCCCATCAGGATCCACAGGAAATGCAGAGATCCACCCACAGCCCATGGGGATCCAGGGGGATGCAGAGATCCACCCACAGCCCACGGGGATCCACAGGGATGCAGAGATCCACCCACAGCCCATGAGGATCCAGGGAGATGCAGAGATCCACCCACAGCCCAAGGGGATCCATGGGGATGCAGAGATCCACCCACAGCCCATGGGGATCCACAGGGATGCAGAGATCCACCCACAGTCCATGAGGATCCACAGGGAATGCAGAGATCCACCCACAGCCCATGAGGATCCACGGGATGCAGAGATCCACCCACAGCCCATGGGGATCCACAAGATGCAGAGATCCACCCACAGCCCGTGGGCGAGGTGGCCATGCAGGAGCGGGTGGAGGCCTGGAGGAGGCTGTGATCCAGTGGAAGACCCGGTGGAGAGAGGGCCCTGCTCCCAGGCTGGAGCAGCCTGTCCTTGGAGGAGGCACCCCATGAAAGAGAGACCCACATCACGGCAGTTTTGGGAGGGCTGCGTGCCCGTGGGGGGGACTCAGGTTTGCAGCAGGTGTGGTAGGGCTGCTGCTCTGAGAGTGAACCCATGCTGGAGAAGTTCATGGAGGGCTGTCTCCCGTGGGAGGGACCCCACGGTCTCACAGGGGAAGGACTCCTCTCCCAGAGCAGCAGAAGAAAATCTCGGTGATGAACTGACTGAAACCCCTACGCCCTGTCTCCCTGCGCTGTTGGTGAGGAGGGAGAGGCTGGGGGAAAAAAGGTGTTTTAAGGGCTTTTTTTTTACTTCTCATTATCCTCCTCTGATTTTGCTAGTAATAAATTCCCTCTGTACTTCTAAGTTTAGCCTGTTTTGCCCTCGGAGTGTTTTCTCCTGGTCCTTATCTCACTCAGGAAATGTTCATTAGTTTTTTCCTCTCTCCTCTGCCAGCTGTGGCAGGAGAGGGTGAGTGAGCGGCTCTGGTGGGTGCCTGGTGTTTGGCCTGTGTCAAACCATGACACCAACCTTACGTTTTCAGTAACATGTACTGCTTACACTTTGTCTAGTCTTTCCCATCAGGTCTTATTCAGGACTGTTATGATCACAGTATGTTGAATACATGTAGGTAAGGATCCCAGCCGAACTTCACCAGTAATTTTGATTTACATTTTCTTTTACGACATTTTTACTTTAATTGCAAGAAAGTTTCCAGGACTGGAGGGTCTCTATCTGCAGAGCAGCTGTATTCCATGCAGCCCACAGCTCATGAAACCACATGGGTGCCATCAGGCATAAAATGCCAGTGTTTCTAGAAAGGGGTCACTTGCTCTGGGAAAGGGCATTGCAGCCTTGACCCCTGGACCCCGACCCCTTCATATCGAGGCTCCCAAGAAAAGGTACAGCCTTGTCATGATGTGACTGTGATGCCTGCAACGTGTTTCACTGACATCATGCCATTTGTCCATGACTTAGTTTTCAAACAAGCCTTAGAGTCTTTTTTTTTTTTTTTTTTTTTTTTTTTTTTTTTTTTTTTTTTTTAAATTTGTAGCTTATAGGGCTAAACCTACTCTCAGAGAGAAGCAGCTAGACCTGGGATCCATACAGTTTTCCCGTCCTCTTCCTCCTCTCTCATCCAACAGTTGTTGTGCAAGATGAATCTGGAATGAAAATTAAATGTGGAGCCTGTCTCATGATTTAGTTTTGATTCAAACCCTATAACTGCTGTCGTGGCCAAAATGGGGAAAATGCCCCTTGCTGTGAGCTTCAGCTAATTATAAATACTCATGACAATCTCTTATTTCTGTTATCTCTAATATTCCAAAACCATTGGAAGATGCACAAACTGTCACTAAGCCTTTCTGTGAGCATTTTAAAGGAAGCCAAGGTCTCAAAGCATCTAGGGACAATGCCAACAGATGGCTCTTAACTGGGGAGCTGAGCTGGTAAAGAGCTCTTGCAGGATTCAGTAGAAGTCACTGTAAGATAGCCCCTACGCAGTGGTGATCAAATAATTGCTGAATGGAAAAAAACCTCAATGTAATTGACTGTCTTCACTTCAGAAAATTTTGGAAACTGAAAAAACAGAGCCGTTAAAAGCCCCACCAGTTCTAAATCCTTCTGGAAACTGTGCTTCATCTTTTGTCTGTAAATGCTGCGTGTCAGCAAGACGGGAGATGGTTGGAAGTAGACTTGTGTTTCACAGTTGCTGATTTTTCTTCTTACTGTTTTCTGATGACTCAGAGACAGTAATTACAAAAGTATAGTACAGACATTTAAGGGGAGCTATGATCTAAATAAAAATGAAAAATGAGATAAATGCTTTCATGGGATGAGTATGAAAAGGAAGGTGAAACACGGGAGCTTTTGCATCTCATATAAGACTGAAAATTCAGTCTTACCATATGAAAAAAACTGAGTTTTTGATAAAAAGCTGTGAGATGCTCAGAGAAGATGAAAAAAATTAACCCTCACTAGACCAATGAGAGTCTCCTAAGGTATAGTCATTCAGCAACAGAGATGATAGTGGGCAGTTGTTTGAGTTTGTGAAGGTGGTAGCAAATCCAAAATACACCTGGAATAGCCATAAGTTGGATGCTAGGTGAAGCTCAAACGTTTTCAACCTAGAAGATAATTCCAAAGGTAAATGGATTAAAAAACGCTATCATCCTGTTGACATAATAATGGATGTTAATAAAGAGACAGAGACAACAGTTTGGACAAAGGAGATGATGGGAGCCCCATGAGCTTGGAGGAATTCTTCATAGGAGCAGGAGACAATGCTGCAGCAGAAGATTAACAGATTATTTTCTGTCCAAAAGCTAAAGTCTTTGGTTGGCTGCTAGACAACAAATCAAAGTGTTGCCAGGAAGAGGGATATTATCCCTATGAGAGAAGTAAGAAACAAGAGAAAGTCAACAGATGAGTTTCAAAGTTTTCAGCACCGATCTTTTCTTCACTTCGTGGGTATTTCTACAGAAGGCTTCAGAACATAACATTTAGAAAAGCTGCAATATTGGATTGTAACTGGATGAGGGAATGGGGAACCAACCCAAGATTTGGCTAAATAATTGCCAAAGCCCTTTGTCTTACCCAAAACAATGTTGCTGCATTGCAACATAAGAAAGCTGCTTGCACTTCTCCCCTGGTTAGAAACGGTACTGTATATGCAATTTGGTAGAAAATATACTTGAATTTACTTCTGGGAATGAAATATTTTTAAAAATGTATATGTCCTAATTTAATAGTTAGTAGGTCTTCATGTATGAGATCAATCTGTTGTAGGGCTTTGTTTATTTTTATATGGTTTTGTTTTCTAAATCTCTCTGGCACTAGCTTTTGTGGGAGGGGTTGACTATCAAAAGTTGATTATGTTAACTTCTCACTCTCATTGCTAATAAGCTGAATTTTGCTATTTTTCTTTCTGGACATCACAATGACTGCAACTTTTCCTTATCTGCACCTTCATCTTTAAAATCTGTCTTAAAAATGAAGGGGGATGAAGATAAATTTCATAAGACAAAGTCAACATGAGAACACCTCCCTCAAAGAACTGTCAGGAGAGCTAAGCTTCCGAGTCTTCTGGCAGATTAAAGGTCAGTTTTCTTCTGAAACAAATCACTAGCTTAAAAGGGGAACAAGAGGGCTATAAACATTCAATGTAGGCGAGAGCAGAAGAATTCCTTTACAAGGCAATATAGCCACACATTTTTAATAAGGGAGCTTTGGGATGAGTCTTTTAATTTTAAGTTTCACATTTTAGAATTGGTCAGAAACCTAACCTAATGGACAGTATATGATCTTCTATCATATTAACATTCCTTGTTAAAGTCCTGATGGGACATTTTGCAAATTGGAATGAGAAGTAACTACATTATAATCTACAGTCTGTTGGCAGAATGAGAGGTAATAATAGGGCATCATCCCTTTCAGCTGGCTCTGTGTCAGTATCAGGCCTGGAACTACTAATGTCAGAAAAAGTTGCCATGTTCTGCTCATTGTTTGCAAACAGAACAAAACTGGTGACCAAAGGCAGTGTGATTTCCTTGACTATACATTTTGGAGGATAAAACTGGAAATGAATAGGTGGATCTTGAACCCCTAAGGGCCTGGAACAAATGTGTGTTCCCACAATACACATCCAGTGTGCACAGCTGGGAGCAGATGGGAGGCAGAGCACCAAGCTCCTCCCATCTGTGCAATGTGTGCTGGAGAGCAGGAGAACCTGAGCAGTAGCGCAAGGGATGAAATGCTTTCCTTGGCTAGTAAGCAGTCCAGGAATTGGCCTCCCTACCAAGACCCTGTAACCTGATCCAGACTTGCTTTACAAAATTTTATGCAACTGGTGTGCCACCAAGTGTCCAGAGGGAAAAAGGGTTATGTGAAATGTGCTCTAACCTCACCAGCCTGGACTTCTCTACTTTCAGAAAGCTGCATTCAGAGGTGGTGCTCAGGAGTGAGAAAGTGAAACAGGAGAAAGGCAGATTATTGTTCAGTGATAAATGACAGCTGAGATACATTATGCAATTAAATGGAAGAGCACCTGGAAGAGTGCAATCAGAATGGGCCTTTTGTAGTGATTTTTTAAAATAATGTTTTCGGTAGTTACATGTAAGTTGAAAGAATTTGATGGTTCTTCCTTTCCTGGTTTGCTTATCACAACACAGGCTATTAGCACATGCCTTGTTCTCTCAAATGTGTTTTTATGGCCCTAATTATCATGTTGGAAGTTGAGAAATGTTACTGTTGGAGGAGGAAGAAATAACTCCAGGGTGAGTTTATTCCATTGTAAATGTGCTGTATGAGACAAAGTGAATCATCCGCTCTAATTATGTGTATCTCTCTCTTGGACTGCAGAAAGAACTGGGTTGGTGGCTTAGGCTAGGGCCAGAAGATAGAGATGGCTGTGCTGGGATGGAGTGAAGTCTATATGGGAAAATAAGGCTGTTTGCTGTGCTGCACCCAAAATTGTTCTTCACTAGCTAGGAAAACTCGAACATGGTCACTTGACCAATGTGGGCAGAAAAGGGTTATGGAAAATGCATGTTGCGGGGAGAGAAATTCTACCAGTAATTGTCACTGGGCAGATATTCCTGTTTTGCTTCTGCTGCATTACTCAGTCCAGCATTTTTGGGGAGAGTGTGATGTGGCTGTCATGCTGTGAATACTGACTGAGCTTCCAGTTTGGTGGTGAAAAACTGCATGACAAGAGAAAAAGGTATTTGGTATGATGAACCAATTCAGAAGCAGATTGTATCTCTCTGAGATTCCTGCTGTTTTTTCTTGCAGCTGTGGTCAGGCTTTGTTGGAATTTGCAAACTATCTTCTTTCTCAGCGATGCTTTTCAGTAAATCTGAAATGTGCTGTTGCTGAGGGGGCAGTTCCGTGCAGACCCATCTGTTCTGGTTCCAGCCAGAACAAGGTTAATTTTTTGCATTAGCCAGGAGGGGCATGGCCAGGACCTGAAGGTTATTCTCTACCACCTCATGTCATTGCCAGTGGCAGGGGAAAGGAATCTCTTCTGAGGAGAAGAGGTTCCTCCTGGTCTAGGAAATGTGCGGTAGGGAGCGGTCAGGTGTCTATTGTCAAGAGTCCACGTGATTTGTTTTTTTGCACCATCATTAGTATTGTTGTAATTACTCTTTGTTTTTGTAGCACATTGCTGTTTCCAGTAAATTGTTCTGTGATCTTTACCTTTTGTGCATCCAGTTCCCCTCTCCAGCCACCACAAGAGATGAGGAGGGGAAAGTGGGGGAGTGAGAGAGTGGCGGCAGGTTTGAGGAGTCCCGGTAGGAGACCGAATTGAGGAGCACCATTCCTAAAGCACAACACCCAACCAAACAAGTCAAGGCTTCCTGGTATTCAAAAAAGATGATGAACTCAGGAATTTGCAGCTTGTGGAGCTATTGACCAAGAGATGTGGTTCCTCATACTGATATAGCATCATGATAATCTGGTTTGGGGCCTCTTCCTCCAGTGGCCATGAAATATTGTTACTGAAATACATGGGTAAATGATTCTTTTTTCTCTCTCTTTGGGTTATTAAATATGGCATGATAGATTAGGAACACTCACTTGATTTGCAAAAGATAAAAAGAAATCACCTAAATGACATGCTTTACCTTTCGGAGTTATGTCCACCAGTGGTGAACATTTAAATTCATATGCCACAATCAGCAATTGCACAAGAGGAAAGACAGCTTTGTCAGCCTCTCCTTTAAGTGTTGCATTTGTAAAATTAATTTGTTGTCATTTCCCCTGTATATTCTTTTTTCAACCACAAGAATGTAAGAAGCTTAAGGAGCAACATCAACAAAAGAAAAATCAGGAGACCTCTGTAAAAATCAAAATGAAGCTGATATATACGTATCAAGGAGAAAAATATTTAAAAGATTAATTCCATTATTAGCAGAATGTTTGAGGGTAATTTTGCCATCACCAAAGCAACATTAATAAGCAACTGTACAGTAAGACACAGCAGAGCTGTGATTAAAGAGGGGGATGTTTAACTAATAGACTTTGGAATGTGCTTCTCACCTGCATGGTTCTGACTTATTCAGAGGACACCCAGCTGAGAGCTGTGCATGTAAGGGGTAAGAAGAGGAGTTTCTACAAGCACAAAACTTAGTTAGAACTGGCACATAATGACAAGATGAAATTACTGCCTATTCTGGCATGAGTTCTCCCTTGGAAGCCAGGACTATAATTTAAGGTGAATCAAAGAACAGTGTACAATCTCCCACTTCCCCCCTTTGGTTTTTTACATGTGTTACGAGGGGAAAGGGAAGATGCCATAATAGAGTGGCAACAGAGCTTCTTGTTCTGTCCCTATCATGTGGAAGGAGTGCTGTAAATCTATTGCTGTGTTTTTTATGGAAGTGAAGTAGGTATGTTTATATCAGAAATAGCCATGGAAATCTTTGGTGCCTGCTTTCACCTCTGAAGCTTTAGTTGGCAGTATTGGTGGAAACCTCAGGACAGTATCTATGAAAACCCCTGACCTTTAATAAAGATCTGGATCTCTCCAACAGGAATTACCACATGCAGATCTTCAGGGACATGCTTCATTCTCCCGTGTTTCTTATTCTACAGTTTACAAATCAGTACCTTGTATAAAGCCAAGTCTTGGAGTTAATTTATAAACTTGGATAAAATGTGACTGAAGTTGATCTTTCTCTAGTGGTCTTTGGATGAGCTTCTTAATTCTTATGCTTTATTTATTTAGGACAACTTTCACACACCATGTTAATTTACCTGTAAGTTCTGAATAAAACCTGGTGAGACTGTTAGCGGTGTCATTAGTATGATGCACAAAGTTAAGTGCTTTCTCTTCTTGTTGGGCTCAATTTTATGAACTTTTGAAAATGTTAGTGGAATACTAGGTAGTAAGATTAGATACTGAACTTTGATAAATCCGATTTTGAATTTGCAGTGAAATTTCAAATTTTGATGAATGTTACCTGGTTTAAAGATTTGAAGTGGATATTTAAAAAAAATTATAATGGTACATTAAATCAGAAGTTACATCTTGGCCATATGCCTTTCCAATTTGGTATAAGGAGCTCAGACTGCAGAAATCTGAATGACAGTTGACAACAAATTGCTCCTAAATTCTCTATAATAGCGTGTTACCTCTGAGTTTGTTTTATAATTGTTACAGATTCATATTCAAAGTATAGTTTGGTGTTAGGCTAATTCTTCTTATTTATTTAGTGTAATAGTAATTCAATCAAGAAAGTTAATAAATCAGAAATAATTAGTAGGGGCAGTAGAAAGAAGATGGTACATCAGATAGATGTGTCTGAAACACTCAGTGGAATCTTAACTAGTGCAAACACCTAAGACATTTGGGTATCATGATAACCTTAATTGCTTTGTGTTCCAGTAAAACTTCAAAGATTTTTTAGTAAATAGTAAGAGCAAGCTGAAGTTCCTGTGCTATCACCAAGCAGCAAGGGGTGACCTGCCATTGGGAAGATGGTTATGTCAGTTCGCAGTCACTATTCTGTTCTTAATCGTGGGTGAAGGAAGGAAAGAGGTTTTTTAGCTAAGAGATATGCAGCCTCCTGTTCACGTGTAGATATTTTACAGGGAGTTTGTTAAGCAGTAGGGCAAAGCTGAGTGCTGTAATCCTTGTACATGAATGGTGCACACCTCACTTACAGGATTGGGCTTTTCTATCCATGGTTGACCTGCTTTGGCTTTTATTTCACATGTTGCTGCTCTTGAACTTACAAATTCACCCCCTCAGTATTTGCCTTCTGATCAACACTCCAACAGCAGTCCCAAGAAAGTGGTGAGGGTCCTTACCAAGTACTCAGCTCTTCCCCAGAAGGCTGATGTAGAAGACTTCCATGGTGTTGCAGGTCTCATGAAAACCTCTGCACAAAGGGCTGAGGAGCTACAAAGAACTTAGAGTTGAAAGTTCTTAAAAGACAGAGTTAAAGGCCAATCCACTCTAATCTTTCTCTCTCACCCCATAAGCCAGGTGAAGAATTAACTGGTTGTAACTGAGCACAACCACTTTCATGCATTTGTGGCTCATTGATCATTTTGCCTTTAGTCCTGGTCCCTGAAAGATGGGATGGCAATAGCACAGCAGGGAGTTAGGCAACTTACACATGCTGGGGTGGCATAAGGGTTCTTTGCGAGAAATAGGCTTGAAATTCTGTTCCAGAAAGAAGTTGAGAGGACCAGGTTGGTATCATCAATTTAAGATTTCTAGTTGTAGCCTGTGATGTGTAGTACTTAAGAGCTCTGGATGGAGACCACATGCACAATGCTGTCAGAGACAGGGCAAAAAGCAGTTTTGAGGCTCTGAGGACTTGGGAGTCTGAAGCAAGGAACTTGGGAGTCTGAACTCAATGAAGAAAAGCAGAGAAAAGGATGAAAACCTCTCAGTGCTGTTTACTGGGGTCCTATGAGAATGGATGGCAGAACACGGAGAGGCTTCAGTGCTGAAAGACACCACTTAGGTTAAAGCAGAGATAGAATTATTTGGTTAACTCAGGTCACAAACTTCACTCTGTTTGTGTGTGCAAACACTTCAGGCAGAGGAGGAAGAGAGGGAAATAGGAGAAGGGCCTGGCTCTATCACTGGGTGAGGTACAAGAACAGAAAGAGAGAGAAGATGATTCATCAAGCAGCTGTGAGAGGGCTGTATGATCTCCTGAGCTGGGATTAGTTCTGGTGAGTCTGATAAAGTGCAAGTCCTCTCACTCCATATCCTTCAGCTGCAGAAAGAAGAAATAGCATTCTGCTTTTCATCCTCCTTTCCCACTCTTTTCTCCCAATGTACCTCCCTGTACATTGCTTCTTGAGTGGCCAGCCTCCAAAAGGGCTGTTTTTAAGACATTTGCTCATCTGCCCAGGGTCTCGAGAGAATCTGAACTGCATTGCTGCACTGGCTGCCCCGTGTACCTTCTTTCATTTGTTTTTCAGTCAATGCAGACAGTGATTATTCCCAGTAGAAATGCCTTTTAAGTACAATTGTGAGTCTACAGAAATTACGAGGAAAACTACAGTATAATGAAGTACATAAACCCAATGCTGGAAAAACTTTTGGCTTTCAACAGAGTATACTCACAAGTCTTGATAGTGATGACCTAGTAGCATGTTTTAATATGGGAGTTCTAAATGTTTGAAAAATTTCCCAGCAATTTTTATAATACACCACATTTCAATTAATTGTGCAATACCATTAGAAAAGGAGGGAAGGATTTGTCTGACAAATGATGACAATGTAAATAATGATTTAGATGCTGTGCACTTGAATGGTAATTCTGTTACGGCTTAGAACATGAGACATGATCAATTTAAAAGGTTTTCATGTGATTGACAAGGATCCAGAAATTGGCCCACAGCTGTTCCCTGTTCAGAAAGTAGCTCCTTATTTTGCAAGAAGTGATAGAACAACCTTTTGAAAGGCATTTGTTCTTCATTGTCTCATTCTGGGCTTCAGTAAGTGAAGGCAGATCCACAAACAGGGATTGTGACCTCCAGCAGCGTGTCAAGAGCAGTGCATGTCCCACTCCTGGGTGTGTGGGGGCATGACACAAAGCTCTCTCCCACCATGAGCTGGGGGTAAAAGCTGTGACAAGAGCATCTGGCTTACGAGAGTGCTTGCAGTGCTCGCAGAGCCTCATCCCATGTGGGGGTTTCCAGCGTCCCACAAGGATGTACCTGAGCTGATCTCTGCTTCCAAACAAGCCATGCCAAAACATCCTTGTCCTCTCTTCTGGAGCGGGAGATTGGAGCTCCAGGAGATGTCCATCAGTTTA
>VYZR01032920.1:22956-48566 GCA_013400675.1 Oxylabes madagascariensis
TCCAGGAGATGTCCATCAGTTTAGCAGAGGATGGTGGCATGTTTGAGAGGGGAGGGGGAAAGTCCTGCATGCGATCAAAGTGAGAGATGAAGAAGCAGTATGTTTTTCCTCCACCCAGTTTGTATCCCATTTTGGAGGCTGTGGGCACTACCCTAACTTGACCAAAGCCAAAACCCAAGACCTACTGGAAATTGAAATGTATCAACTGGCCTCACAGGATATTTCAATTAAAGTAAATTGTGGCTATAAAACAATAGACATAATTGGACAGCTGATGTCTGAGATGGAACTGGATCTCCTTATATCATTCAGAGCCCTTGGAGATGCCCTAATTTTCCATTTCCTGAGGTATTTGTGCATGGGTACAACCCAAGTTGTAAAGTGGCTTTACACTGCTGTGTTCCTACTCCTGCATAATATCCTGTAATTTCATAAATGATGCTAACTTTAATGATTTAACAAGAAATATAATTATGGTTTCTACAGCAACCGTGACTTTAAATATCCTGAATTATGTACATGTATAATCTAAAATATAATGAAAGACTAATGCAGCTCATTGCATGTAAATTATATTCAAAGTTAAAACTTTCAGGAGAGAACTGCTTTTGAATGATCAGGACGGAAAAACACGCATGAGAAACTCCTCCTTAGCGTCAGAATTTATGTTGGTTCATGCTCAGATTGTTAAAAATAAAATAAAGTATACTTTGGACTTTCCAAGCCAATTTCTTTCTTGACTGAAAATAAAGAGGTGAGTATAGTTTGTCAGTGTTGTTTACACTGTACAGACGTTTATGAACAGACCTTATGATGCAGAATTATTGTGTTGCTCCCAGGAAATGTTGAGACCACTTGTGATTTGGGAAAGTAACACTGCCAGCAAATTGCTGATGGCTCTTTGCTTTGTTTCTCTGAGGCCTTGCTTCATGTCTGAGGGTGCTGTGTTCCGATCAGCAAAAAACCGCCCCAGAGACGTTCGCCTTTGAGAGCAAGTACATTTGTGTGAGGCCAGTTTTAGCTCTCACAAGAAGTTTGCTGTGCTCTACTTAAGCAAGGGAAAGAAAGGAGTTTGGAAAGGGTGCCAGCATTGCTGCAAGCAGGGAGGCAGGTCAGAGTGAGGGGTCAATGCTTGGGCTGAGAAAACAGACGCCCCTAAAGCAGTTGGGAAAGTCGTCAAAGGGCTGGGAACCCCAAAAGGGGCAGAAGCACAGGGCCTCCCTCCCCATCCAAACCAGAGAGGAGCAATCCTCCTTCCAGAGAGAATAAATGTGAATTTTCAATATGTCTTTTGCTTTAAAACTCTTCAAATCCATGTGATAGAGAGGGCCTGGCAGGATTCTTTTCTTCTCTCCCAGTCATGGCTCTTGATGTCTGAAATACAGAAGATGAGGCCAAATAATTTTTTCCTCTAAATTTGAAGGGACTTTTTTTTTTCCTGGAGTGGATTTTTTCATTTGGATTTTGGTCAGTGTCTGTGAACAGCATTTGATTTGGTGTCTCCAAACGAGTAGTTCTGTGCTTTGTACCCCACTAGATCTGTGAAATACAGAGGAGGTTCAAATACAGCACCAAATAGTTAAACTTTTAATAAGGACTTGAATTATAAGTCCTTATAAATCACTTTTCTGATAACAATGTATATTATTAATGAATAGAAAATAAGTACGGCTATTTTATTTAGGGTACCTGTCCTTGTGGTCTGAACCTAAGAAGTTAAGAATGTGATTTAATCTCTGAGTTTATATTTCTAGCTTTAGGCAAGCAGTTCAGTAAAAAATATGCTGGAGAGTCAGTGAAGTTTCAAACAAAAATAAAATAAAAAGCACACCAGGAGTTAGAACAAAAGGCAAGCTAACACGATGCTGGCAGAGATAATGATTTTTGTCTAGCAGGAGGATTTAAAATATTCAGTATCCAATCTCCTGCCCCTGTTATTCTCTGACTAAACCGTGGTAAGTTTTAATGTTACTGAAAGACACATACATAGTTTACCTTGAAAAATCTTTTTCCTCTTTTGTTGTGATGTGACCAAAGCTGCCAAGTTGCCATAAACAAGGCTGGGTCTTGTGTCAAATCACCTACCTCAGTTTGCAGAGACAGTGAATAAGATAATCTCTTTTTCTCTTTACAGGAAACTTTTGTTAAAAAAGTATGTTTAATACTTTCTCTGTTGACTTCTCTCCTTAGGATTATATAACCACCAGATGTCTCTAAAACCATACTCTCTCATAAACATTTTACAATCTTTGAAGATGTTGAAAATCTGGGATTTATAGGACTATTGCATCCATCTACCCAGGGATCAAAAGCTCTATTACAATTACCCCAAGTGCAAAGTCAGAAAATTTATTTAGCTGAGCAGATAAGTTTGAGAATTTTCAAAAGTCCTCATTTAATCTGTATACAGTAAAATCTAATATACTAACCTCCTTTTGAGATATAAAATTAAAATCCCTGTAGGATACAATACTTTTATCAAAAATGTGATTAAGGGGAGATTTATTAAGCGGGATAGCAATCCCATGAATCATACGGTATTTTATTTCCTTTTGCTTATTTGAAGTTCATTCACTTTCATACAAGTAGATTTTTTTAAAATTCATATAAAGAAGTCCCCAGTGCATCAGAAATTTTGAAGAACTGGAGGAAAATATCAACTTCATGTTCTGAAGGATCCCTATTGCAAATATGCAATCCTTGGTCTTCCTCTATTAAATCTTGAGGCTGGTAATTTGGCTAGATGAGAGGACAGCCAAAATACGATCTTGTAAATATAACACAAACTGAGGATACTGCTTGGTACAAATCGGGACCAGCTGATAGGAAAAGGCGCATCCACTTGGAAAAGGTGAACTTGACCCTTGGAAATCCTGGCATGCATCAAAAAAAGATGTCACCAGTAGGCTGAGGGAAGGGGTTCTCTGTCTCTACTCTGGAGGCCCCACTGTAGTTCTGCATCCAGCTCTGGGGTCCCAGCACAGGAAGGATGTGGAGCTGTTGGAGCAAGTCCAGAGAAGGCCATGGAGATGTCCAAGGGCTGGAGCCCCTCTGCTCTGGAGCCAGGCTGGGAGAGCTGGGGGTGTTCACCTAGAGAAGAGAAGGCTCCAGGGAGACCTCAGAGCCTCTGCCAGGGCATAAAGAGGCTCCAGGAGAGCTGGAGAGGGACTGGGGACAAGGGACGGAGGGACAGGACGAGGGGCAATGGCTTCCCACTGCCAGAGGGCAGAGTTAGATGGGATATTGGGAGGAATTCTTCCTTGTGAGGGTGGTGAGGCCCTGGCAGAGGTTGCCAGAAAAGCTGTGGCTCCCAGGAAGCGGATCCCAGGAAGTGCCCAAGGCCAAGTTGGATGGAGCTTGGAGCAGGCTGGGATAGTGGAAGGTGTCCCTGCCCATGGCAGGAGGTTGAACGGGGTGAGCTTTAAGGACTGCTCTCACCCAAAGTGTTCTGTGCTTTATGAAATTAAAACTGTTGAGGAAGAAGGTGAAGCTCAGGGGTCTCCAGCATGGGAGCTGGGAACCTGAGCCAGTCTTTCCCAGAGATAGGGAGTGCCTATACCTGGTGCTTCCTAAGGGAAAAGACTTGGCATTATTTTTGCACTTGCACTTTTGCTTTCCCCATGCCTAGGAGCATTCCGAGCTGTGACCTGAGGTTAATTTCCATGCAGACCTTGAGTGGCTGACATAGCTGTTGCGTAGGACGTTCCCTAAGGAGCTATCAGATAGGGCAGAGCCATCTGATCACTGTGACAATGTCTTGGCACTGTGACACTGAGGCATTAGGGAAAGGTACCCAGTGCCTCTGGGATGTGGTAGCACTAATGGTACCTCTTTCATTTCCCTTGTGGCCGCATTGGTTCAGCTCTAGCTGATCTCAAAACCAAACAGTCGAGCTCATCTGGATTTAGCCATCCTCAGGAAAGAAAATTTATCTTTAAAGTGAATTTCAAGCATGACTGCACACAAACCCCCCAACTCTCTGAATTGGCAGACCTGCAGTAGTGGTTTGGTGTTTCAAAGCTTTAGGAGCTTTTCTTCCCTTCCTCCCGGAGCTGTAGCTACAACTTCATTTAATGCAGGCTACTAAACAGCTGTTAGGTGATAACAAATTTCATTGCCAGCTTAAGCCAAAGTTGTTTCTGCTGTTCTATAATATTTTATCTGCCTTTTATCTGTACAAATGATAGGTAACAGCTTTGTACCTGGAAGATAATTCCTGAAGAAGAGCTTCAGCCCTGGTAACTACAAGCAAATGGTTTGCCAAGTCCAAAATTCAGGGTTTGTTTTTTTTTTTAGTGATGTAGTCTGACTAATTATGTTTATCACGTGAATGATGCCATCAATATTTACTTAGAGTAACATAAAAATGTGCATATCTTTTGGGAGTCCTAGTTTTGCAGTAAAAACAAGATAAGCAAGACCTTATGTTCATAAGAGTTTGCTGCTCTTGCCTGCTATAATTCTCTAGTGTTCCCATTCTGTCCTGAGTTGCCTCCCATGTGTCCAGCTGACACCTGCAGAAGAGGAGTGAAGTGTTGGTGGTGGGTTTGAGGGATGGCTGTGCTGGATGGATGGCAGCACATGTGTACCATCTAGTAGAGGCATGTAATACCTGAACTCATCATGCAGTCCTTCCATATGTGGAGACTTCCTTTTCCACTTACCAAAAGGTTGCAAGCTGAAGGGTGTGTTTTTATCCCACAGCTATTGTTCAGAACCTTGTAGGAACTTAAAAGTCTCCTGACACCTCTGTATCTTATTGAATTTGTTTGTAATTGCCAATATGCTCAGGGATGCTTGGAGGAAAAGCAATTTTAGGTTGGGTGGTGTTAAAGCAAGAATGCTGGTCTGTCCCAATCTGCACTTCACTCACTCCACCCTTTGCTTCGGGAGTGCTCTCTACGAAGCTGTGAAAAGCTGTTTCCCATCCTATTCCATCTCAAGCTGCCTGGTGACCATGTTTCTTTGCTCCATTGACTGTGAAATGTGGCCTGATGCAAAAGGCCAGATCAGTAAAATGTGTAGGCCTGGATTCCTCTGTGTGTCAAACATGTATTTGTACTCTCAGGTGGGCTTAGAGTTTATGAAGATACCGAGGCATTTGCAAGAGCTGGGGGTATTCTGGTTAAATATAGAAGAGGAATATAGATTTTTTTCCAAACAAACTTTTTTTTTTTTTGGTAAATAGCAATCACAGCCTTATATTATTTTAATAACTAATATTTTTATACTTGGAGCTGATTTTCAAAAAAAGTTGTTTTTACTGTCAGAGTCACTTTTCAACAACATTGGTTGTATAGCAAAGGCCCAGCACGTGCAATCAAGTTATCGATGGGGAATGAGGTTTGTGTCAACCAAATTCAAGGCTCTAGAAATTAGGAGGGTGGTGCAATCCAGCTGTCCATTCTCTCCCATCATCACATGCCAGTAAAAAAAAAATGCAATAGGTATAAAGAATTGTTTTCATGAGACATTTAGATGCTCTGCATATATGAAGGTATGTAGAACACCCACAGAGATTATCTTATTCCTTTTACTTGCCTGCTTGGAGGCATAACCAGTGTAACTGGCTACATTATGAAATGTTCACTGTCTCAAAGTGGGCACAGGAGCCTTTTGCCTGATTAGGCTATTTATTGTCTTGTTCTGTAGTGAACACAATAGATGAATTAGTGTTTGTGTGATACATACCCCTGCATCATATCAGGCAGAACAAGGTTAAGAGCTGCATGTGCAAATTTTGCAGCAGTTGAAATGATTTATCATATTATTATCCATCTTTTGTAGGAATCATTAATGAGTTAATGTAGTGTGGGAATCTGAGGCGAGGGGTGTAAAGAACGTGTATGCTGATCAATAATTTGTGTGAGCTTGAAAAACATGTTATTGAAATCAGTCATAATTAGCTGTAGATAAAGTCCTAATAAATCACTAGTAGTGGAGTAGTTCTCTTCAAATTGAAAAAAAATTGGAAAGACTAAGGGAGGGTCAAACCAGTGAGCTATGAAATTATTCAGGAAAGGAAATGATGACAAGAAGAACTGATACTCATACAAAGATAACCTGTATGGGAACATTTTAGTGAAGAAAACCCCCATTTTCCTGAGGAATGAGGAGAAATTGAGAGAATAAATGATTACTTATTCCCAGGAAGCATGAGCCTCCCTGTATAACTGAGTTTGTGTGTTACCACCCTCTGAAATGTGTGCTGCAATTTCGCCATTCTGCACTAGGAATGTTTTTAATGGGAATAGCTAATTTCAGTCAAAATACTTCATCTTTCAGGTAAGAAAGATGCTGGCTTCAAGACAGATTTTAAAGCAGAGACCTTAATTTTTTTAGAAGTAAATTCATTTTCTGTCCTATGCAGAGGATTGCAGAGGAGCTTGCTATTCCATTACTGTGTATTGTTTGAGAAAGAGGGGAAAAAGTCTATAATCATAACTTACTGTGTATGTGGAAAGGAAAAGAATGGAAGTTCAACCCTGGCATTGCAGTTATTGATGTCAGTAACAGAGCTAGTTTTTTACATGGAAGCCTACGTGCTGCAAACAAACTGGAATGTAAAATACAGCCATTCACAGAAATCCCCTGCTTTCACAGTTAATGTTCTGAATAAAGTATGCAATTAATATTTGCAGGCATGGGGATACCTCCAAATCATAAAAGTCAAATCGTGTCATTGTCAAGACAATCAAACTAGGTAACATTTAGCTCCTCGGACTGCTGCATAAGCAGCAGCAAATGTGTTTATGTGAAGTGCTTTTTAGAGTTGTTTGGAACACTGGGTCAAGGTTTGGTTATGGCAGTAAAATAAAAAAAAAGTAAGATGGTAAAAAAGAATTTTGGAGCATTTTCCTATCCAGGGAAAGACTGAAAACTGGAATTTTGTTGGTTTTTTTTTTTTTTTTTTTTTTTTTTTTTTTTTTTTTTTTTTTTTTTTTTTGCCTGGAGCACAATTAAGTGAAATTGTTGAAGGATTTAAACTAGTTAAGGACATTCATAACACTAAGTCTTAAGGTATACTTGAGGGTACTGAGTGAAAATGTGTTAGAGCACCCAAGGCAGACAACACAGGGACCATCTGTCTGGCAGGCATGAAAGGTCCTTTGTGGCCATCACAGAGCTTTTGGGAGAGTGGCTTGTCTGTATTCAGCTGGTTGGATTCCTTCCACATCTCTTTTGTCCTTATGTATAAGGACTTCTCTGTGCAGGTGAATTTATCTTTGCACACACGTAGATTTTTTCAAGCCAAAAGGAAGGAGAAGATTACAGCTCAGCAGCCCCTGTGGGTGCAGGAGGGCACTTGGGGACCGGGGACCAGCTGCACAGCCATGCTCTTCCCAGCACACAGGCACTTCTGCAGTTTCCCATCCAACAGGGCCATGCATGGCACCAGCAAAGTGTGACCTGGCTGTGTTTGGGAGCCTCATCTCCCAGAAGAGCACTGTCTTTGACCTATCTGGAGTTTTCTAATGGAGCATTTTACTTGCCAGTGCCCTGCCTGAAGCCCAAGCAGATGAGTTTTAATTGTTTTTTAAATTTTCTGTCCCCAAACCCAACTAGAATAGTGTGACAAGCCTGTCTCGGGAGCTGTGACTCCCTTGTACTGCCAGTTTAATTTACAGTATCTTTATCTATCACCTCAAGGGCAAGGTTTCCTCCTCCAGCTGTGTGATAAAGTGTCTGTTGCCAATTCACTTTTGGATTGATGGGGGAACAAGGATCTAATTGCAGATACTTAATTGAGATCAGCTTTGCAGCATCTCACACTTCAGTGGAAGCTGTACACCACCAAGGAGGGTAGAAATGAGGCCTGTGCTTAGTGACTACATAGGTGTGAAAATTCTGTGACCACTTGAGATCATTTTGCTAAGGTAGTTTTCCAATGTGACTATCTTGTAATAAGAATCTCTCCACAAATAGCCTTCAAATTGTTTTCCCATCAGCATGCAAAAGGCACTTAATAACATTGCTGTGACATATTCATGCACTTCCCAAACTATTTCCTATTATATTCTTGCAGTATGATGAAAACAGTGTGGGCTCCCTGCAGGTCGGCGCTGTGTGTAATATTGCTATTGTACTCACCCCCATGGGCAATGTAATGATGCTGTAATGTTTTATTGCTACATGTAGGAAAACTGCAAGAAGGGAAGTAAAGGAAGGGATTTTTCTGCTCTATGAAATAGAGGCTAGTCAAAAGATTTTAGCTTGTCACAGATGAAAAGTCTTGAACACGTCAGATGCCCTTTGTTTCCATGGAAAGGGCTCGACCGTGAAAACATGCCTCTTTTTAATAGACTGCATTTAAGATATCTTTAGAGCTATTTTACTTAGGCCTCTTGAGCCAGAGACAGGCAATAAGAAAATATTTATTTTCTTTTTCAGTAGCTCCTATTGGCCTAAACCTAACATGAAGTATTAGAAAAAGCATCTATTTTAGTTTGGTTTCAGGACATGCAGTTTTCAAACAAATAACGTTTTTATTTGTTACACTGATAATTGAAATGGAATATTATACCTCTGTTCACATGAGGTACAGCTCTTGTATAGACAAGTGCTTTGCTGAAACTTGCTTTAAAATCATTCCCTGGAGAGTTGTTTTGCAAGGCTTGTAGCAGACAGAGCTGTTGCAGTTTAAGTGCATTATGGAGTTCTTCCTTTCACTTCATTAGGCTTTGGATAACAATGCCCTATGTTGCCAAACTGTTTCATCCTTATCTGCCACTTCTATGAAATGATTTTGAGCACTGCATCATTGGAATGTATCAGGCTAACATAAGAGATTAGAAATCCAAATAGAGAAATGTGTCAACATTTTCTCTGGAAGAACAAGGGTGATACACAAGCCTCGCCAGCTGGATGATTCAGAGAGTAGAAAGTAGCATAAATCCAAAAAATCTTTTTTTGGTTATGTTTATTCTAAAATGAAGCAGTTTCAAATTTGCTGCTCTGGAGATCCAGATTTTTCTTGTTGTAATGTTTCTTTTCTCTTCCATGTCATGATTCTTGTTCACTGAATCAAATCTCTATGGCTTTTCAAAGCTAAACTTTTACAGCACCAGCAATAATATTGTTGCCATTATATTATCCCTTTACATAGGCTTAAAGGCCAGTTTATGACTGAAAGGGAATATCTGCAACCAGTAGGGTCCTGATTCTAATTTGCATGTAAATTAAACATTTCAGAATATGACTGTGATTTCTGAATACACACAAAGTATGCTGTTTTGATTCCTGGAAAATAAAAATGCATAACATTAATAAGAAGAATATGATTTATATACTGGCTCTTTTATCTTACCAATTTCTGTTCATTTGAGGTTTTTTTGAAAGCTTCTGTGGCAATGGCTGATTATTCCTGCTGTAATGTGGAACAGGATGTGACAAAACCTTAATTCCATCCACATTAATAGAGAAACTCTCAGATTAAATTCTGGCTGAAGCTCAGCACTGCAGGCTGTTAGTATCTAGTGTTATGCTATTATGGCTAGGTGGTGAAGGTATGAGAGCAAATGGAGGGGAGGGAATTTTGATATATAGATTTTTTAATAATTTCTGGTATATCAGATTGTATTTAACACTATCCCCTTATTCTTCGCTTGAGATGAACAATACAAAAGACAAAGAAAGTATAGCTGAGAGAAGCTAAAAAACAATCAATCAACTAAATAAAGATAAGGGAATAAAGGGAAGAGGGAGAAAAACAAGAACAGGATATCTCCTATCTCCTAGCTTGTATTTAAAATGTGTTTATGGATCCTGTAAGAGTCACTAAAACTGCTGAAATTTGGGCTGGTTCTTTTAAACAGAGTTGCTCATGTTTACAACCAAATTGTTGAGTTTGTTAGAGTTACTCAAACTGCTTGGTTATTGGAAATATTCAAGCTCACCAGCATAGCTGAAAGGGAATAAAGCACCAGAAAAAGCTGGGGAGTATGGATTTATTTTATTTTTTAGTGAGAATGTCTTCTTTCATGATGACAGACATTCCCACTGCTGGAGCTCTTGCCATGTACTAATGAAGACGTGACACAGGGAGTGAACCACAAGACACTCGTGTCTGGAAGGCAAACATCAGCCTGGGTGATATGCAAGCTAGCAAATACCAGAAAGAATTTGGAAAAAAGACGTTTTGGGGTCTGTATACGGGAAGAACTTTCCAAAGAGCATGTTTACAACAGCAAGGGCTCAAGCCCTTTGCTTTTGGGCTGAGCACTGATCCCTGTGGATCCTGGAAATTGTACATGCTTGGGATAGAGGCTGGCTTGGTTTTCCTGATTGATCAGTGAACTCTGAGCTTCTTGTGTGGGAAAGAAAAACCCCACACTCTTCTCTTAACCCTCCTACCCTGTGTTAATTGGCCCCAGGGTAGGGAGGCAAGTCGAAGGCAAAGCCTCATCCTGAGCCTTCCACGGCAGCCAAACTTTGGCTGCTTTGCTTATGGCTGTGGTTTTACTTGGCCAGAGAAGCAGGCTGGCTCTTCAGGAACAAAGTTGCTGTGCATGTGCTGAGTGGCCAATCTGTGTAACAAAGAAAAATAACCAAGTGCCTTTGGTGGCGGTCATGAAAAAAATCTAGATGTGGATTGCTGTCCATTATTTTAAGCCCATTCTGGACACTAGTCTGGGAGAAGAGGCACATCCACCCAGGCTTGCTCACCTGCATGAATAAAGAAGGATTCTATAGAAAAGAACAGAAAAGCAGCAGAGATGTGGTACTTTTTAAGCCCAGATGACTTTTGTTGCCCGGGCTTTTTTCTTTAAACCTTCTAATTCTATGTTTACATACTTGGGTTTTCTGTTCACACGCTCGGGTGTTATTGTAGAAGTAGTGTTTATGATACATGGGGTTTGTTTACATTCCTTCTCTTAGGGGATGGATCAACTGATGGACTGTTGTTTTGACCAATGGGATGGGAGAGGTGTCAACCTTCTCCTCCAATCCCTGGTTTGTGTAGAAATACTATAAATATGTAGTCAGATAAAAAAATAACGATAGTTCAAGCTGAACTTCGAGAAAGACGCTGTGTCTTTTTTCTATGGCCCAACAGCATCAGACTTTCTGCTGTTCTCCCCACAGTTCCCTCTTTGTCTCGCAGGTTTACCAGCTAACTTCCCATTTGCCTTTGAAGTGTGTGTGCAGCCCATCTGTGTGGAATGATCCAGCTGCCTCATGCAATAAACTGGCCAGGCCAGTGCCAGTGCTGGCTTGCAGATGGGATTTTCACTAAGTGATGAGTATTTTGAGAAACACAGTTTCACTGGGAAACTAGATGCACCTGGGCAATAGACTGGTGGTAATGCAGTGCTGGGATCCCACAGGGGTGATCAAGCACTTATATAAAGTGGCCATGGGTGCAGGTGCCACATGTGAGCCCTAACCATGCTACTTCTCTGTGTAGACATGGGACTGCTCTCACCCCAGGTGAAACCCATCAGCTTCTCCTGGAGTTGTGCTTAGGCCTTGAATGACAGGCAGTACATTATATGCTAGGAGCAATGAGCCCTACCGGTATGGAAACTCTTACACTGACTTCCTCAATGTGTTACTTTCTTTTCCATCCTTGTTTAAATTGTTTCTGCTGACAAGGTTTATCGTTCCTCAGCCTGAATACATATCCATTCTTGGGTTTTGTGTCAAGGAGGTGATGCTTACCAAGGTTGCTACTATTATTATCACAGGTGGCTAAAACAGTTCCAAGACAAGTGCTCCCAGTACCAAACTGATCTGTAACAGCCTAGCACAGTTTGGAGACTGTTAATTTTGACTTCATCTCATTGGGTACAGCGTCCATTGAATGGCTGTCCTGGCCTAATTGCTTGGCCTCCTCTGATAGGTGTTTGCTCCACTGCTTCACGCAGAAAGGTGTTCAAATCCCTGTGCAGTGCTGTAGCAGGGAGGATAAAAATCCAGAGGTACTTCTACTCAGCTGGGCTGGAGGACAAAAAAGCCCTTTGTACAGGAAGTCAGCAGGAAGTACCTTGTTCTTGTTTATTTAGGAGGTTTATTCATCCTCCTATGGAAACTCCTGATTCCAAAATTAAGTTGTTGTATGGGAGAGTCCTTGTTGAGATTCTCATAGGCAATTGCAGGGATGCCTTCTGAAGGAATTCCAAGAGAGGCCTGACAAATCTGGCATTGTCATCAGCGTGCAGCCAAGGTGTCAGGGCACCTGAGTGGGTGGCTAGGGGAGGAGCAGAGGGGTCACAATCCGTTTGAGGGCTAATGGCAGTCTGCGGGGGGCATGGAGGGAGCTGGACATAACATAAAGCCTAGTTCGGATGTGGAGTATTAACTGTAGTGCTAGTGCTGGTCTGGAATGTTCATGTGTGCTTAGACTAGAGATCAAGCAGCTCAGACTACAGGTGAAAGCAGAGTAATATGATATGGAATATATACATTTATATATGACATTGTGGCTGATAGGAGAAACCACGAGACCGTCTGTTAGGAGCTGGTTAAGTCTATGTAAAGTGGCATCAGAGCTGTGTTTGGGTTGGTGCAGCCACTGACCAGCAGTACCAACTCTTGCAATACACTGTGTGGCTGGGCAAAGCAGTTCCTAGTTTTTTTGAGAACCCTCAAGCCCTTTAAGCCACTGTCATTCAGTCACAAGTTATTTCAAATAAATGGAATACATATCAGTGTTCTGCTCTGTTGTTCCTTTTTTCCTCCTAGAACAATGCCAGCTGCCTAGCACATATGTTAGAGTTGGGTCCATTTTAATCAGCATGGGCAAACTCATGGAGTTAATGAGCTCCAATTCACTTTGATTTAAAAAGATCAAAACAAAAGAACATCCCACCCCCTCTCACCTTTCAGCTGATACTTACACTTTTAATTTGACAAGGACAAAGGAAATCTCCTCTGCTGGCAACCGATGTAATAGTTTTCAGACCTAAAGATATTTCTATATCAAAGGTATGTATATACTTAAGAGTTCCCTCCTTCGAAGGAATTGTTTGAGGAACAACTCTCAAACTTTGTTTCTGCTCCCAGCAGGGTGTTTTTAGGCCCTGCTGGAGCACTGGGGATATTACATTGCAAAGCCTTGCTATTAAAAAGAAGGTGATATTGAAGTTAGGAGTGCAATGAAATATCTGCAGAGATGGAAAACTGTTTAGAAGGATGCTATTACAGTCCTTTCTGAAAGGTGTCAGTACAGAAGGGCTGTTTTCAGTATACAGCACTAGTTTTGGAGAGCATCAGATTGCTGACACTGTTACTAGTCACACCACGCTCACTCAGAGGGTAATACTTCATTTTCCTACTCCCCACTTGGAGACTTTTTTATTTCCAGTTTCATCACTCAGTATCAACAATCAAAACGGTGCTGATCAAACATCAGGATCTCAAAGACATTTGGAAAATTAACAAATAAAATCTCACAAGTGACAGGTAATGTGTGTATTTATGTGACAGGAAAACCCCCAAACATTACAAACAGACTTTGGAGAAGTCATGGGGATGTCTCCACCATAATCCAGATTTTTTCCAAGGCTCCTTTTGCTGAACTCTGCAGTATCTCTGCCCCTTTCCTGGGGCTGGGCTATTGTGTGTGGTAATTGCTACAGCAGCTACACAAACCCGTTGTAAATGTGACCTGGAAGAAAAATTATTCCTTTTAGGCATTTTGGGTGATTAATGCTCACATCTCCAGAATTTCTTATTCTCACTTACACACGTGTTATCAACACTCAGGAGAAAGAAGAACTAACTCACTGCTGGCCCAGCTTCCCGGAGATAACACCCTATTTCCATGTGAGGACAGATACACAGTCCATGTGGAGTTTTCACTCTTGTTAAAAACAAAGATTTGCTGGTATAAAATTATTCCTACTAGCAACGTACAGTGGCCCAATTTTCAGCAGACATGTAGCAGCCTGGAGGGTATTTTCACCTTTTGGACAACAAATGAATGTCAGTCTTTAAAAAGCATATTTAACAACATCAAACTGAAAGAATAAAATAGAATGTGAACATCTGTCATCACAGAGAGTGATCACACACACAGTACAGGTGTTTTTCGTTCACTCATCTAACACAGACAGCTGTGGTTTTTCTGTGGTGATTGCATAATATGTCATGCAGCTCAGAGAATTGATAGGGTTGTAAAAGCTTGCGCCTTGGGTGATAAAATACTCTTTCTTCCCTTCTTAACTCCTGTGGCAGGCCAAAGCGCAGGGGGTTCAGCACAGGGATATCTGGTGTGAGTATCAAAATTGTCAATGATCTGAGCGCTGGCAGGGTGGAAGCTGCGATGGCATTGTGGGACAGAGCCCTGCAGACATGAAACCTTGCTGTGGTGCAGGACTAGAGATTTGAGGGTTCGCGAACCAGAAAAGTACATCAGTGACATAAGAAAGAAGTTTGGTTTTTGCATTGGCCCTTTGCAGACAGGATGAAGGGTAGCAGAAGGCAAGGAAAGAGTTCAGCCAGTGAGGAACCCCCAGGCTGCATTTTGACAATGCTGATGGACATCTAGGTGTGGAACAGCCTGGAGTGACAGCAGCCATCCTGGCCTGCACAGCCAGAGCGCTGTCTCGTCCGTCAGCAACTGCTCAGTGCATTGCAAGCTGTTTCTCCATCATCACCTCTGACTTCCATGCAAGTAAAATTTTTATCATGCTGTAAATGAGATAACTGAGGGGAACCTGCTACTGGCAATTTGCATGTCAGTTTGTAGCTAATTACTGGAATATCAGTACTGAGGCTAAAAGTCTGAAATGGTAATATGAAAAACATACACATAAAACCTGGGCTAAAGGGGAGAAGCTATTTTTAGATGAGCAGCTTTGCCTTTTAAAAGGGAAGGAAAACCATGTCAGCTTTATTGTTAGTGATAGCATAAATGCTGTGTAATGCAATTTTTGAGTTCAATTAAAAAGGGAAGTCTTGAATTTAAAGGTAATTCACTGCATCATTTGGTGAAATAGCAGGCAGAAGAATGAACAGATGCAACAAACAGGTTAGACCTGTGCCTTCCAAAGATCCCATTACCATGATGGAGCCAAGATATGCATGGTGACCCACTCCAGGTGCCAGGGCCATGGTGGGGCAAGGAAAGGTGTGGGGAGGAAGGAATGGCAGAGTGGGGCTGTTAGGGACTGTCACCTGCATTCCTCCACCCCCTGTGCTACTCGGTGGTGAGAGGAGTCAGGAATGAAGGTGTGACACTGCACCAGAGAAGAAGCAGGAGGTGGGTGTTAATGTTTGTTTGTGTTTCTCACCGTCCAACTCTATTCTAATTGGCACAAAATTGGATTAATTTTCCACAACTTGAGTCAGTTTTGCTCATGGCAGGGATTGGTAAGTGGTCTTCCTGTCTTAATCTCCACCTGCAAAATTTCCCTTGTTATTCTCTCTCCATCCTGCTTAGGAGAGGGAGGGAGAAGATGGCTGGGTGGGTGACTGGTAGCTGGCCATGGCCAATCCACTACATAGGCAATCTTAGAAGAAGAGGAAATGCTCTGCATGTGCTTCATTCAGGTTGTTTCATTTTCAACAGGAGGAATTTTGTGTCTCTTTGAAGGGAGAAGTATCTTCAAAGGCTTTGGAGCTTGAGGTCTGTGTCTGCAAAAACAAGTCCTGACTGATGAAACATGAAATAACCCCAGGTATGTTCCCACTCATTCTGCTGTTAACCATTCCTTTTCCTGCATGGCATCCCAGCTCCTGGTCTGCCGTGTGCCATCATGGGGGCAGACCATCCCTAATCACAGATGAAAGCTGCACTCTGGTCCAGATGCAGGGGCTCCAGGTGGGCTGGAGCCTCCTAATCTCTTCTCCCTGTCCTCTTTCTTTCTCCTCTGTTACCCCAGGCCACGTGGCAGGGCTTGTGGTTCACCTCTCTCTTGGCACAATGAGAGATGCTCTGCCTCATCCTAAAGCCCTCAAAGCCTTCTCAATCTTCTCATCCCTGTACTTGACTGTCCTCAAACCCCCAAAGCTACTTCCATGGAGTGTCCCTACAAAAGCTTGCTGAAAACTGAGGATGAACGGCCAGTCCCATACTCTCTGAAAAGCTTTTCTATCCTGCTGCACGTCTCTGCTGCTCTTTGCATGGTGCACCCAGGGATACCTGTGTCTCTGGTTGTAGTACCAACAGAGGCCATCTGATATCATTTCTCTCCTGGTGTTTTGCACCCATGTTGCAGCTAGTTTTAGCCATGAGCTGTTCAGTGTACCACTGAGAAGGTCCTTACACACACATTCATTTGGGGACTTTTTTCAAGGTTTTCAAAAGAAGAAAAAAGTACTTTAATGGGTAAATGAGTTAAAGTTCTAGGAAAAATCTGTTTCTTGACCTAGTAGCCAGATGTCTACTTAGGTAAGAGACATGTAGTTCCACTGGCATTTAGCAGTGAAACAAGTGCAAATGTCTTCAGTATAGAATTGCTGAATCTCAGTCCTATATTAACAACATAAGCACAGGAATCCATATCAGCAAACTTACTGCTAACGTCACTGAATAACTAAAATATTATATGTGTAACATAGAGTAGCACAATCAGAAGAGAAATCTTTCTGTATAAAGAGTTCTACTTTGAGACTCGTGACTTTGTGGTCCAATCAATACACATCAGTTTTGCTTTGTTGAATTGTTGTATTGTAAAAACGAAGTGTTTGACTGCAATTACATCATTTTGTAAGAATGAAAAATACAGGGCTTTGGACAACAGTCAAATGTCCTCCAGAAGATGCCCTTACAATCCAGAAAATAATAGGCCCATGGTACAGAACTTCCTACAGAATTGCTTGTGCTGGCACCCAAATCCTTTGTTCATCTTCATCTGCCTTTCCTTCTAGACTGAGGCAAGCTGTATGTCACTCAGCCTTGCGCGTTGCTCAGGGCTGTGCTCACAGCCTGACGTGGTGCCTCAGTGCCCAGCCGGCGAGCTCAGCCGTGCACCGCGGTCAGGAGTTTTGGGACACTCCCCGGTATGGTCACAAACCGAGGGGCGTCCTACAGCCCACAGAGAGCTGCAGCATGGATCATCTGCCTCACGCACCGAGGTGGAGATAAAGGAGGAGAGAGGGCTCTTCGGACTGTGTGAACCACGGAGCTTTTATTCTCCTAGGACGGCACACAACTAGACCCAGCACAGAAGGGCACCTGGAGCTGAGCTGCAGCAACTTCAAAACAGGCGTGGTTACAATAGGTGGGGTCACAAAGTCCCCAATGGGGAAAGAACGAGAGAGGTCTCAGGAGTCCAACTGACTGCAACAACCCAATGAGGAGAAACCAGGGGAGGAGCGCAACATTTCCTTGCAATCAGCCCTCGAGGAACTTGGAAGGTTCTGGAACGGGGGAAACGGTTAACTGAGGAGTGGCAGGGGGTACAGGCAGGGCTCCAGGGGATTGACACAGGGCTTGGGAGGGGTATAGAACTTTCTAGGGGAAAAAGGGTGATAACATGGGAGAGGAGGAGATAACTTGGAGGAAACCATAGAACTGGGGAAACTGAGGCAAAGGAAAAAACACATCACAACAACAGCCTTAGCTTTTTTTTGGGTTATTTGATCCAGTAATCATTCCCAAGCTATTTAAACCTATTTGTGGCCATCATAGAGGGAGAGAAGTGCAGCAGTTCTGTTTTGTTTTTATCAGGTGGTGAGAGTTTTGCAGGGAAACTGGGAAAGATGCACTGAAAATTTTGTGTCCTTAGTGTTGTCAGTAGAAAATCCAGGTTCTAAGGAGATAAGTACATTTTTTTGAGCATCATTTCTATAATATTTTTCCACCTTCCAAGTGCCCCACAATATTGTGTCTGTAACATGCTGGGGTAAAGTTTTGAAGGAGAAAGTCTGGTAGAAGACAAGGGTAAGGAGTTTGATCTGAGTTGCAGACTGTTTCCCCAAAAGGGATGAACATAAGGTGAAACTTTAAGAATTTTGCTGACTTGCTGCCAAAATTTTGTGCTCAGGCAGTTTGAATGTTCATTGGTTGTGTCTGCTTCCCTTCTCCCATTTCCTAGGTTTCCAAGTGTTAAAACTGGGAATGACTCGCTCCTGTTCTACCCTTTTAATACTGCTTTTCCATTATTGAAGTGGCTTCTGTAGCACAGTGTAAGGAAATGGTGCGGTACTCTCTATCACACATGGTTATAGAGCACCATGTGTGACTTGAAGGGACTTTATACCATCCTCTTTCCTTCTTGTTTGTGAGTATCTCAGAGTCAAATATCTGGTAAGACCATTAATAGCCCTCAGATCTGACCTGCCAAAGTGTGGTGGGTCAGTTTGTGGAAAAAGGCTTGGAAATTCAGCTGGAGCACCCAGAGCGGTGTCTCACTACTGGAGTAAAGAAAAAACACTATGGATAAGTCACCAACAATTAGAGGTTAAAAAAAAATTAATGTCATTACAACATACTCAGAAATAAATAATAGAATTTCATGAGATGTTTTAGTTGGGTTTTTACACTGGGGTTTGGTGAAGATGTTTTTGTTCTCAAAGGCATGTTCATGTAGCTAACCCATGGGGAATCTGGCTGTGTTGTCACTGGGAAAGGGGAGAATTCATGCTTTTATAATAGAGCATAAGAAAACGTATCTAAACCATATTCCGAAGCAGCACTAGATGCTTTGTGGAAACAAGCTGAACAAAATCATATTGCATAGGTGTGCTTCTTGCAGTATGAGTTTCCCAAGTGGATGGAAACAGCAGGCTGGGTGAGCTCAGGGTATTTGGGCCACACAGGATGGCTGTATGTTACTCAGCTGAGCTATTAGTAAGGGACTTCAGAGCTGGGTGCTGCTTGTCTGAACCTTGCAACTCTGTCTTTAATTCCAAGATGAAAGATCTGAATAGTGTGTGTATTTGCATATGACTGCAGGTAAAGTTCAAGACATTTAGGAGAAGAAATGGAGGCAAATGTCATAATTCCATCAATATCCAAGATTAATAATGCTTCTTAAAGTGCAGGCTGAAAACGTGGGATCCTAGAATCCCAGAATAGTTTGGGTTGGAAGGGACCTTGAAGCCCATCCTGTCCCACCCCTGCCATGTGCAGGGATACCTTCCACCATCCCAGGTTGCTCCAAGCCTCCCCAACCTGGCCTTGGACACTTCCAGGGACGGGGCAGCCACAGCTTCTCTGGGAACCTGTGCCAGGGCCTGCCCACCCTCACAGGGAAGAGTTTCTTCCCAATATCCCATCCAAACCTACTTTCTTTCAGTTTAGTACCCCATTGTCCTGCCATTACATGCTCTTGTAAATAGTCTCTCTTGATCTTTCTTGTCCAGGTCCCCCTGGAGGGCATCATGTCCTTCAGGTCTAACCCCTGCATAAGCATGGTCAGCAAACTGCATGTTCCTCCTTGTTGATTTTTAAAATCACTTATTAACAACCAAGTTTTCAAGGGAGAAACATGTCCTTCCCCCTCCCTTGATTTTCATCATGATTATCAGCTCTTTTTCTTTTTTTTTGTAATACGTGATCAACATACTGTCTAAAGTGATGTAGAGACCAAATGGATCTATCTGCGCCCAGATAAATTTATGACCTGTATGTAGTGTTTGTAAAGGCTTTTCTTAAGCCCAACAAAAATTTTTTTTCCAGTAGGTCTCTAGGAAATAAAGAACTAAAGGAATTTTAAGCTAGATGCAGGAATGTGTTATTAATCACCATTGTTAGTATGTCTGAATGTCAAATAAGTAGTTTGACTAGATTTTTTTAGAGGCAACTGTGTTGATTGGTCTTTATCTTTCTCTTCTCTAGTAAAAATGACATTTTATATAATAAGGTGACTTGCTAAGAGGTTAATCTGAGATTTGCCATTATATTTTTTACAAAGTCTCTACTGATCTTTGAAATTAAAACATCACTGATTTGAGTAGAGGGAAGGAATGCACCCTGCCCCCCCGCCTTCTTTTTTATTTTATTTTTTACTCCAGGCAGATATCTATGACTAAGTTAAAGAAAGGGCAGTACTTTTTATTGTGAAGGATCTTTGTAATGTAAATACATATAAACACAAGGTATTTTTTTTTTTATATCAAAGCCTTAATCTTGAGGGAAATAGCAAAAAGTACAGAAAAATGCAAAATTTGCAGAATCCACACATTTTTATGTCTGTTACTTTCTGATGTCATTGAAACAGTGAAATACGAAGAATACTCGATGTAAAGCTAGCAAGATCATGAATCTCTTATTTACTGCTATGCAGTGTTTCCTTGCCTTGAAGGAAGCAGATTCCTGACAGTCATATGAGTGCTTAAGACATCTCCTGTTTTCAATACTATCAGATGACCTCAGTTAAATTTTTGCCCTGATATTCAAATTTTTGTGAAGGAAGGAGGCTGAAGGAGTATCAGAGAAGGCATTACTTTGGGCTGTTTTTGTCATATGCATTTACTGTTTTTTCAAGTTTGCCTTTTCAAGTCAGAGTTTCTGATTTCTCTGCCCAAGCTCTTTCTATTATATCCTTATCCATGGCTTTTTATGGTACTACCACTGTCCTCATGATCAAGTTGACTGATCAAATCATCCTCATCTCTAGTGTTTTTCTTTCCTCAGAGCCGAGTCATGCAGGAAATTAAGCAGTGCCAGACCTCACAGCTGTCTGTGCTAAAATAATGTTGGCAAGGACTCTCCCTTGGTTTTTGTCCCTTGATTTGCCCTAGCCCAGGGAGCGGTCCCAGCCAACAGACTGATGTGACCTTGGTGCTTGGGGTAGTGAGAGTTCAGCAGTTGGGACACTGCCATGTGTGGCAAGGTGGCAGGTAAAGCCATGCATTGGCAGGTAGCAAAAGTGGGCTTTTGTATTCATCAGTCCAGGATGTAATGTGCGTCCCAAACTGTCACAATATGCTGAGTAAAATAAATCTATATTCTTCAGTCAAATTTCTTAACTGGGATTCAATCAATTCCTGTCCCAGCTATTCTACGTTTTTCCATGTTTTTCCATAAAGCTATGCTTTAGCCAAACTCTGGCACCAAAGTATTTTTACTTGCCCTTATTCTGATCACAATTTCTCCCATTTTCCCATGTCCTTTCCTGTCCCTTGTGTGGGTGGTGGTGTTCCCCACTTCATCTTTAGTTTTTTCCCTCATATCACTCTTTCCTGTCTCACCAGAACTGCCTTCACTTGGGACACCTTTTTCCAAGCTCATGGCAAGCCACCTGCTTCATTCAAATCCCTACAGAAAATGTCTCCCTGCTTACAAAAGCAGAAGGTGGAAAGGAAGTGTGGACAAAACGGAGAGAACAGAACCAGGACAGAACCAGGAGAGGGGACATGAACTCTTTCTTGAATAGCCCTAACATTCGTCCATCTTTCTTTCACTTGTACCTTGTTTCTTTATGAATCCTTTGCCGTAGAATCACAGAAGCACAGACTGGTTTGGGTCAGAAGGGACCTTAAAGCCCATCCAGTGCTACCCCCTGCCATGGGCAGGGGCACCTTCCATTAGGCCAGGGTGCTCCAAGCCCCAATGTCCAACCTGGCCAACCATGTCCAAATCACACTGAGAGTAATTTTGGAGCAGATGACGGCATACTACACACAGCTGCGGTCCCCTCATTAATTCCTTAATGAGCTCTTCCAGGAGGCACATGGAAATTAAACAGGTCCCACGACAGGGAAGCAAAGGTTACTTTTTCCCTCTCAAATAACCACATAAGTGAGGACTATCTGGAGATTAAAACACCAGGAAGAGACAGTGAAGATGCCTCACATTTACCCCTTGCAGTGCCCTGGAAAGCAGAATGACACTGCAGAGAAGAATAACACACTTGACAGTGCTCACTGTCCTCCTCCTGCCTTCCAAAAACCTGAGAAGGTGGGGCTGTGTCAGTTATGCAGCTACCACTGACTTAAAACCTTTTTATGATTTAGCCTTCACTTTTTCTGTCTAGAAGCTGTCTGAAAGGATAAAGGAGAAAGACACATCTGAGAAGAGCACAACTAAAGCTGAGGTGTGAGAAGGTGCAATTCGGACACTGCTAAAGGACCCTGAAATGCTGTGAAGCTGCGAAGAAAAATTTAACAAACTCTCTGGAATCCTATATTTGTCTGAGGATGGTATGCCCAGCACTTTCCCCAGTGGCCAGGTTGTGTCTGTGAATCCAAAGGTATGTACTTCTGCTCAAAGCTTTTTATTTCACTAAAGCGTTGGTTTGGCAGCGTTCTTGATTTTGATTTGTTTTAGCTTTTAGACAGCTGAAGGACCAAGTTAAGCTGACCTGTCTGGGATTCATATCTGAAAGGAGGTTTTTGGGGATTTCTGCTACTAAATTACTTTGACCTTCTCCCAGCACCACCCGAATGGCAGATTTAATTTGCACTAGAGCTCTGCTGGGCAAGAGTGTGATGCGGAGAGAGTGAATCCATACCTTCTCCAACTTGCTGAGGCCAGACCCTTCTCAAAGGGCGGCTTTGCCCCACTGCCTTCCTCTGCTGGGGCTCTCTCTGGTACAGGTCGTGCTGCCTTGCAGAGAAGGATTCCGAGCTCTGGTGGCTCCATACAGATTGGTCTTGATGTATTTTGAGCTCGCTTCCTTTTTGAGACTAGGAATTGCAGCTAGGAAAGAGAGAAGATGTGCTAGACTCCAGCTTCATTGATCTTATTTGTAAAAATGCCCAGGTATGATCTGAAAAAGATAGGAGAGGTCAGTTACTTAAAACTACGTATTTCATTTTCCCTGTTTATAGTACAACAGGCTAAACGTTAATATTTTTGCAGCAATATGTGGCAGCAGTATTGAAGCAAGCAGCAAAGCTGATATGGTTCATCTGGTTCTGGTGAATATAGCTCCCAATTAATTTCTAATTTACAATTTTATGAAGAATTGGAAGAAAAAAAATCAGTTTTCTGAGCTCTAAAGGCAAAATAATTTTTAGAATGAGATTGGAATATTTTATAGCTACTGAATTTATATATTCTGATATATTTAGGATGATATTTGTGTCAAGGCAAATCTCTTTCATATAAAAAAATTCTTAATTTGTGCAAGTAATTGAGGTGGAATATTCTTAAGTAAATATAAACCCTGATTAAATTCTGTTTGCTCTTTCCATTACAAACTAAAAACCATTTTTTTCCTAAATAAAATATTAAGATTCTTGAATTTTTGAGTAACAGTTCATAAATGAATTCAGCTTTGACAGTGACTAATGCATGAAATAAACTAGTTAATTCATAAAATAAAAATGGAAAAGTAGCTATTTTTTATCCTATATGTTAGTCATCTTTGTTACATTTCACAAAAGCTTTCCAGTTCAGCATTTTTAAGTGGTGTGTAAATAAGTTCATTCCTCCACTGTCTCCCAGTTAGAAATTTTATATGATATTTTCTTTGTGAAATAGCAAAAGAGGTGACAGTGGTGTTTCAGTTTTCATCAATATATAGCATCGTCTATAGCAATATGGCTTCACCCTCTTGCTGCAAGAGTTGTCTTTTTCCGTGTCTTTCCATTTGAACCCTGTGTATTTTTGAGCCCTTTTGGAGTCATAACTGATGGACTGATTTTCCTTTTCTCAAGGTGAGGTCACAGTCTTGCAGTCTAATTTCACTGTGGTGACTGTAGTGAAAACCAAAAGACATGTTCAAAGTTATTAAAGAGTAAAAATCTTTGCACAATAAAAGAGAATGCTCCCGCTTGAACAAATATATCCAGTTTACTGCAGTTTCCCCATAAGGATTTCTCAAAGTTTTTCAGATGGATATGAAATGATAAATAAACTTTGCAACAACATGCAAATAAAATTGTTTCAGGTGGGGAAGCTGATATGCAGGAGGAAACAAGCTAAAGATTTCTAATTTCCAGTCACTTATGTGCAACTTGAATAAATTACCCTCTGATAAATGGAGGTGCATATTGACTGATAAGTTCTAAGTGGTTTTTATCACTTGGGCAGCATAAAGCAGACATTGATGCTTAAACTGGGTTTATGACAGCACAGAACAAAGAATCCCAAATAAAGGTCCCACTGCCTCATCTATTTGTGCAGTTATGCTCAAGATAAAGCGCTGCAAATTAGGTATACCTAATTTAATCTGCTCAATCTAGTAAAAAAAGATAAGATTATGACTTCTCTTCCTTTCACTGGTGTTTTGTATCAGATGCTTCTTGGTTAACAAATATACACTCTTGCTTGGAGAAAATAATACGTTTAAGTCTTTTTATAAAGAATTGCTGCAGCTCTAAGTAAATATGGGATCCTCCAACACCTTTACAGTGAGATCTGAGAGGGAAGATGTATGCTGGTGTCTTTCCAAACAATTTGATGGGTGTTAGCATCTTTGAAATGGGTCTTAATGTTTTTGCTGACTTTGGGGAACAGGTTCCTTACTGGGCCGGCCAGCTTGGTGCCTGAAACCGACAAGAGTCTGCACAAGCCAGAGTTTAGAACTTTGGGGTAAAGTGACAAATTCAAGGGGGTAATATCAAGTAGGCAGTTTGGGAAGGCTGTACCTTCCCAGTCCCTCAGCCAGGGGGGAAAGGAGGAGGGCAACATGCAGCCAGGAGTTCAGGATAAAAGGGACACTGCACCCCCTGAAACCTCGATGGAGAAAACCCCATGGGCATGTGCCCCAGTGGACTCTCTCCCTTTATTCAAAATGCTCTAGGATTGCATGAGGCTTTCCTGAGGGAATTTTAACACAAGGCTCCTCTAACTGTCTTAGAAGCATAAACCTATTTGAAAGGAGTTATCTTGTATATCCAGGCTGAGTTCTGCCCTGCAGGAGTATGTTCTGATGTTTGCAAAGTGATAACAGCCTTTTGCTTTATGGTATACCAGTTAATTAAGAGATACATGTTGTTGCTTTGGCTGATGCTTTTATAGAGGCTTTCTGCTGCTTTGGTAAATGAACTGAGAAGTAAGTTGGTCTGCATGCTGCAATTCAATTTTCACTGAAGAGAGAAGTATATGGAAAACTGCTGAAGGTGGAAAATTTGCTCACAGTTGACATTTTTTAAAAAGCTAGAAACAGATGATTTTGTTAATTTGATAATTTTTGAGTAACTTCTATTACTAGACATTCTTGTGTCTATGAGGGAAAATATACTTAGAGGCATTCAACATGACATAATGAAGAATTAATTAGATCTGTTTCTTTTCTTGCATTGTTTCATGTTAAGGCCTTTCTCCATTGCTGAGTTTACAGGTTGGTGATAGTGTCTTGGGGTGATGGATGATGACAGTATATTCCCTGAACCTCTGCTTTATGCCAAAAAAGGTTGCTGTATCCCTTGGTTGTAATGGTTGCAGTATAAAGTCCCTTTGTCAAACTTTTTCAAAGCCTCGCTGCCCAGGCATCTGAGGTGTGGGGTGGTCTGTGTTTTGCTTGGCTAGCTTGGTTTTGTTAGTCCAGGCAAGAAGGTTTCTTTTCCATCCCTGGCCTTGGAGAAGCTGCAGCAGGAATCCTTTGGCAACTTTTTGAGGTGAACTGGACAGCCTGTTTAGTCTAAGATCAAAGAAAACAAGACCTGCAGGAGAGGGGTTGGTCGGGATCAGTGGGAGAGAGGGGCTGCTCCGTTTTGGCGCCAAACCTTGGGAAAGCTGAGCTGGAGAGGGATAGCACACCGAGGGGCTCCAGCCCACCTCCTTCATTTGCTGTGGAGAGGGGATTGATGCCAGAGAGCCACCAGGT
>VYZR01032925.1:13669-25828 GCA_013400675.1 Oxylabes madagascariensis
ACAGTGAGAAACCCAGGCAGACCTCTGCTAAAGCAAACTAAAATCCCAGGCCATGAATAGAGAATGCTTTTGTTCCTTGCAAATGCTGCTGCTGCTTGACGTTGGGACTGATGCTTCCTGTATGAGCTTCCTCTGGATTTTTTTTTTCATCTCCTTTCCTACCCTTTGGGAATATTGCTCTAAAACCCAGCTGCTATTACTCTCATATCCCATGAGCAAAAGAGGCCTATTTGTGTTTTCTTCCAACTCTGGAAGGACTGTAAGTATAGGGGAGCAGATCTGAACCCTTTTAAATTTGGAGAAGATGTCTTCATATAGAGATCTCATTTGGGCTGGCTCATATTTTATTATCTTAGGCCAGGCTTGAAAAACAAAGCTGCTTAGAGAAGGGATGAAGACCACTCAGTTGTGCCATCTCATTCTGTTTTCTTTCCCCCCCCCCATTTTATATAGGCATTTCACTCAGCAATGAAGTCTGTAATTTGATGGCAATCAGATACGGTGACCCTGACTTACAGATCAGTTTTGAGAGCTTTGTTTGCTTCATGCTTCGAGTGGAGATCATGGGAGGTGAGGCTGGCGCTCTGTGTCTGGCCAGGCAAGCTGGGCTGCCAGCTGAGCCGTGGCCCCTCTGATGTTGTTCCCACTAGCAGTGGTAAGGTCAAAATTGCAGGACTGGATTTCTGAATAAAGCAAGAGAAATCAGTTTAAAGCAAGGGAGTGATACAGAGGAAGCCAAACTCTCTCTTTACCTCCCCACCAGTCCCTTCCTACAGACATCCAGGCTGTACGTATCAGAGTGATTAAGCTCTCTGCACATTTGCACCGACCTTCTGTAGGAAGAGGTAGGCAAATTGCAGATGAAAACTACTTGTTTTCCATGAAGAAGACAGCCTTGAAATACACCTTTTCGAAGAAGAAGAAAGCTTTGAAATAGTCTTTGGTGGACTTCAGTTTGATGATGAGACAGCTGATTCTCAGATCATGCTGTAGACACTTAGCACGTCTCATAATTGTAGTGGGTAAGGTTGGGACCACCAGCATTTTGAGGTATTATAGATGGATGGACAGACAGTAACATGCCTGACTTTATTCAGCTCCAAGTGCTCCAGCCTTCAGAAATATCCCAGGGACAGAACAGAAAGCTCACATGCACTTGGGAATAGCCTACAAACTCTGCCTTTGGGGTTTTTCCCTAGACAGTGCCTTGGCTGTGGTGATCTCTTGGCTATCAAGTTAATGCTCCTCATTTACTTCTTTTGCAGAGGCCTTTCGCAACTTAACACAAGATGGCAAAGGGATATATCTCCGGGAATCTGAGGTAAAGCCCATTCCCTGACTGTCAGATGCAGGCCCCTTTGTTGCATGTGGCACTGTGTGTTTTATTGTGTAGCTTTAGAAAAGGTATCTTCAACTGACCACTTACAGGGCAGGTTACAAACAACAAGGAAGTTCTGGCTTCTAAGTCTTCTGCTTTATTATGGCTTCTGTTTCTTCTGAAGGCAGAATATCTCCAATGCCCCATAGTCCAGTGCAGGTGAGAGTATGGCAGAGCTCTCTCAGGGATGGATTATTTCAACCCCCTTTCCATATTATTTTACAGTGGATGATGATGACACTTTATTCCTGAAGCAATGCTGTAGAGGAGGAGACAACCAGACCTGTACCAGGACAAGGAAGGCTGCCTTGTTTCAGCTTTTTACTTCATATGAGAAGTCTTTCCCTCAAGCAGACTCAACCTGATAACCACAGATTTGGTGAACAGAAGTTTTGCTAATGAATGTATTTATTTTGAGTTCTATTTCACTTCAGACAATCCTACTGAGGAGAGGCCATTGGATACCAACCACCACAAGTGCACAGTGTGACACCCTGGAGCATGGTGGCTGAGTTGTTGGGGTCCCCTACGTCGTGCTGATGTGATGCTGCTGTTATAGACACACATTGTGGCAGTGCCCAGAGGCTGTTCTTGGTGATGGGACTCTTGAGTCTGGGAGAGAAACGGCCCCTGTCCTGAGTAGCTTGTCACCTGATAGAGGGATCCCAGTTCTGTGGCTGCTAGCCCATGGTAGAGAACTGGAATCTGTGTGCTTCTGGGAAAAAAGGGGTGGAGACTCACAGAATGAATGAACACTCTTCCCTAGCCCTGACTTGGAAAGGTGATTTGCAAGCATTCAAACCATCTCTTTTACTTTTATAAGTTAACATAGCCCTGTTGAAGGGACCCTAATTTGATTTGACCAAGTGATGAGCTGAGCCTCCAGCTGTTTGTTGTATGATGATTGTGTATTTATTTCAGAAAGGCAGTGAGTTTTCTCTGCAGATTGAAAAGTACAGTACAGTGAAAAGCAAACTGATCCCATATTAAGTCACCAGAGACTGGCAGGGAATGAATGTTCTCAGTAGGGTGATACAGGAGCTGTCTGATAAAACATTAGGATATTTATTTTATATAGGGTGAGTGTGTGTGTGTGTGTGTGTGTGTGTGTGTGTGTGTACTTATAAAGGATGCAGGTAAATGTAGGTTGTAGCTAATTAAATAGTGCGACCCGGGTGTGTGGCTGTGAACAGCGTTAAGAGAACATGGTATAAGTGGGACTATTCACGTCAAAATCCATGGGAGAGTTACTTGATACATCTCTCTGTAGGATCCTTTTGCACTTTCTTACCATTCATCTACTTGGGCTGGAAATTTCCATGCTAAGTGCCTGTTACAGGTTGCTGCTTCGATATTTTTCTTTTTTTTTCTCCCTTTTGCATTCCTGCAGACAGCTCAATTGAGAATCTTTTACAGTGCACAGCCTAGTCTGAGTCTGGGTGCTAAATGAAACAGAGCTCCAATGGGAATGAACATATAATGAAAGCCCATACTCTTAATACCTTTGTAGGAAGGAGTTATATTAAGCTTGCATAGGCAGCCTTCCCTCTGGCTTTTTGTGACTTTTTAGATGCTTAATCTCATAAATATTTTTTCAGAGTGCATGTGAGATTCAGGAATGCGGTGGACTGTGGATAAGAAAGTAAACATGGGCAGGACTGAGCTCAGGGATGTGCTTACCACTGCACTGAGGCCTGAGCAATAGCATAAGCGTATTTATAGAGGAACTCCTTTGCATATGTGTTCCCAGTCAGGAGGCATTAAACAGTAAAAACAACAGCATGCACTTTATTCCCCAGAACAGTCTGTTTCTAAGCCATATCATTTTCATCCTGTTTTTATGAGGAAACTGTGAGAACCAGATAAATAGATGGCTGTGTTGGTACTTGTTTATTACAGATTATATATCTATCATCTATTGGGAGCGACCTGCTGTGGAGTCACAGGGTTCAGGTCTGTGAAGCAGAGCAGGTTGGAAGAAGCAGGGGCACCCAGGACCCCTGGAGCAGCCGAGGGCTCCGTGTCCTGCTGGGCTCCTGAGGAGGCTCCATCAGCAGCTCCCCTCTCAATGCATGTCTCTGTTTCCTTTTGTGTCTCGCAGCTGAACATGATGGTGCAAACTAAATTAGCCTGATTTAATTTGCACTCAACTCAGCAGGGGATGTTATAAACACTGATTTACTGTGTGCAGGAGCAGCACTGGAAGAACCAAAAACGTTGGTTGAGGGAGCATAGGTCTCGCTTTTCTCAGCATGTTTTGGAAAGAATGGTCCCTGGCACCCATGGTTCAGGGGGATCTGTGTGAGTGCAAGGTGTTCACAGCAGGCTCTGTTGGACATGGTGGGAAGGAAATCTGTCAGTCCCAACTGGGTTTGTTGCAGAATTAAGGCTGGGAGTGTGCTGTGTGCAAAACTGGTGCAGGACAGCCAGTTTCAAATTGCAGTTCATTTTAATGTTGTACACATTGTTTTTTCTATCAGATTTTGTACTTACTTACTTCACACCTCTTTAATGCAGAGCAATGTAATTGCAGGGAGATTATTTTGCTATTGATTACTTGATCCAGGAAAGAAACAGAATTCATCCATGCCATGAATCACTAAGCATTTGCAGCAATAAACTTTATTGAGCCATGTGACTTGCTGTTACAGAATTGTAAAGAATGCTTTACTGGAATGATTATACCAAACCTTGTACAATTCAAACTGAATTATCTGGCTCACAATAAAATGTTTTTGGCAAGGTCACCTACTTGGACACTGTGAAGCTTTTATATTGCTAACAGAATAATGTTTTCTGGGCAATTCTGAAGATATATTACTCCTCATTTACAACGAGCATTGTGAAAAAATGATCAGAAATGCTGCTGAAGGATGCATTCGTTTGTAACCGCAGCATTTACAGGGATGCTGAGCTTTGCAGTGGGTGGTATTGCTCTAGCAGAAATGAAAGAAAAGTGGGACTGTGGCTTGAGACTAGTATTGCTAATAAAAGTCCTTTTTGAAAAAGGCAGGTGCAAGAATAGCAAATAATGTCTGGAGTGGGAAGAGGAGATGGATGGTGAGGTATACTGTAACAATAAGGCTGAGATGAAATTGAAAGGAACTAATCAACCCTTTGCAAACAAAGTTTTCAGCTAGAGCTTATTGCTGCAAGTTCACACACACAACTGGAAGTATTTCATGTTTCCTGGATATAGTTGGTGTGCTTGTTGAGGGTGCAGTTGGGGTACAGCAGATACCAGTCAGCCTCACTGCTCACATGCATTCTGCATGGTCAGGGCTTCTGTCTAGATAGCAACAGGACAGGCTTTACTCTCAAGCCTAACAGGATTCCAAAAGCTCTAAGACTTACAGGAATGACAAGCATAACTGGGGAGGTCATGGCTACAGTGAAGAGCTGTCCTCTGGGGACAAGTAACCACAAGGCAAATCACCCCAAGATCACGGGGCTCTTGCCCTTAGGCAACTAGGGATGGCCCCCCTAGAGATACCAAGCTGGCCCACGTTTGAGATAGGCAGAAATACTCAATCTGTGTTTCTTTCTGGGTAATCAATTAAATGCTGTTGAGACATTGCAGTGTAGTTCTCTGTTTGAGGTCACATCTTGCCTTTTATCAGTTTTACAGTGGGGCCACCAGGACTTCGGCCTTACCTAACAGCATATTGCAATTCTTTGCTGAGAGGTATTCTATTCATGCAAGTGGCTACTGCACTATCACAGCTGTCCAAACTGTGTCAGCAGACTTTGATCACACCTCAAGATGCTCTGTGTGGAATGAATAACATTGCTTTGTTTTTGATTATTAAGCAGTACATGTAATCCTAACACCACGACCCACCAATGGACCTCTGACCTCTAAAGGGCAAGTTGTCATTGGACTGGCACCATAAAAATGAGAACTTCTGAAGCTTTTGGAAGGAAAAGCCTGTTTCCAGGGGCAGGTGGTGCCTGAAAACTGCCCACTGAGCAGAGTGGGTGCAAAGTGTCCCACTAGTGCAGATCTTTGCACGGGGCAGTGATAGGAGTGAAGAGACAACCTGGGGACCTGGAATCAAAGCCACTAATAAATCCAAGTGTCCACCAGTCTTCAATCATCCCCTCTCCAGTTCTACAACCCCACCAGAAGACTCAATTCAGACAATGAAACTTCAAAATTTGCAAACCTAAAGTCTTACTTTATTTCCTCTGTGAGCTATTGAGGTCAGTGTTTCACGGAGGGCTGTGGAGACTTTTCTCCTAAAGTTAGTCCTGCTAGACTCTGGTTCAATGCAAACCTGTGACCCAATATGGAAGAGGGTGAAAAGCTGGGGTATGATACAAGGTATGATTTTTACAACCAGATTCAGAAAATTGAAGGGCAGAAATCCCCTTTGTTATTATTTACAGTGTAGAGGGGAGAAAGATCAGGTCCCCAGGGTGATGGCTACTAGGTGACACAAGAGCAGGACTTGCTGTTTACTTAGAAAAGAAGTACTTCTGCAGTTCCCAGGGGGGAGTGACCTGTGTTCAGCCTGGGGCTCTGTTAAGAGATAAGATTTGACCCGACCTCAGCCTCCTGAGGTCCTCCTCCCTTTGCATACCACAGTATTGCTGCTCTGTGATCCTCCTACTGCTGAGAACTGGATTTTTCCCATAAGCAACGTTTCTTTTTGTTGGCATCCAGGAGCTCAAGTTATGAACCCATCCTAAGGTTTGGGGCTTGGCAAGAAGCCAGTGATCTCTGAGTAGTTCTTCTGCACCTCTTTCTGCATATACACCCCCACATATTCCTGTGGACCTCATGTCACCTTCCTTAAAACTGTTGCAAAGCTGTGCTGAAAAAGAAGGCAAAAAAAATCTTTTTTTTTTTTTCCTCCCCTACTCAGGGAGCAGCTCCTTGCAGAATGAAATGCTAACGAGTACCTTTGCCTTTCCTTCCTGCTGTGTCTTACACTGAATTAGACCTGAAAAGCAGTATCACCAAGCTTGAAGTTCAATTTATCAGTGCAGTCAGGATTGATTTGTTACACTACCTATTCTGGGGAAATGAATGTCTCCATCGCGCTCCCTTCCAGTGCAGGCAGACCTTTGTTTTGCTCACATCAGCCATGTAATGTAGGAAGCTGACATTCCACAGATAAAGGAAAAAACCTACAAAATCCTGACTAATTCTATCCAGCCTGGCAGTGCTAGAGTGATGCTGCTTGCAAAGGACACACTTGGCATCGTGGTGTCTGCAGATACCAGGCAGAAGTGCTCTCTACCTGGGCTTATCTGCTACTTTTTTGTTATTGAATAAGTGTTTAATGCCGTAAGTGTCCTAGAAAATTATTCTTGGGTGAATTACATGTCCCCATTATTGCTGTTAATGTTATAGCTGGACCATTGTGCTGATCCTTGGAACTCAAATTCACAGGAAGAGTCAGGTTGAAAACTAACTTGGTTTCTGTACAAATTTTCAGCTGTTGTGTGAGACAAGAAAAATGGACTTTATTTCTGCTGTTGAGGAGGAAAATTTTCACTCATAATCTAGCACAGGGGATCTCCATTAAGAGAGCAGCAATTATAAATCCAGTTTTCTCTTGCAGCACATTTTGATGGAATATTTGCCATGAACCACATACAAATGTGGGAATTGCGTTTTCAAATTCAAAAGACCCAAAATGTGATTGCTATGAAGTGTTACAATTTTAAAAGACACTTCTTTTTTTTTTTTTATCGCTAACTTGTCATGCACACATCAAATGTGAGGGAAGGGTTAAGAGCTAAGCACCCTGCAGAACCATGCAGAGCTCTTCATGCTCCTGGAAATGTGGCTGCAAGAAGGATGTCTGTAGCTGGTGCTCATTAAGCAAGGTGAAATGAAAGAGGTAGTTGCTCTAAAGTAGCTTTTTTTTCTTCAGGTAAAAGCAGGATTTCTTTCTCATAAATATGCTGCAGCTAGACATAAATGACTTATTGCTTGAAAGCAACTCTGCACTGCTGAAGAGCTGGAGCATAAGAGTGAGAAATTTGGTCTTAAGCTACCCTGAGTGGGTGCTTTCAGCCTGGCTGCTGGCAGCAGCAACGCTGCTTTTTGCCTGGGCTGAGGGCGCTGAGGGCTCCTGCCTCCACCGCTAAATGCTGATCTTTCAGAGGATGCTGATCTTCCAGGAATGGGATTATGTCTGTGATTGTCCTGTTGCCACAGCCTCTCCCTTTCCACAGCCCTCTTCAAAACCAGAGTTAGTTTGGAATACTGCTCCAGAAACTGGGGCCATGCTTGCTCTGTAAGTGTTTGGGTACAGCCCCCTATTAATGGAGTAGGTGGTTTTTGTGCTCCGTTGGAGCACCCACCCTTGCTGACCCTTCTCTGCAACTTGGGTGGTTTTTGTAATTTACTGTGTTTCCTTTTAAAAGGAAAAAAGAAAACAATATCAACATCACCCACTCTTCTTAGCTGCTCCTTGATCTTATACCTCAGCAGAGTCATAACCCTAGTCTTAAAAACTGTCTCCTACTCTCAGGGCATAGGTATGCATGTAGCAAAAGACTAACACAGAAGGCCAAGGTGTTCCCCCTGATCCTCTGGCCAACATTAACTCCAGATGTTCATTAGCTCCAGCTCTGCAAACTGATGTCTGAAGTCCTGCAGGAACTGGCTCATGTTGGAACACGTGTCCCAGCACCAGGGCGTGACTGCGCTCAGGAGAGGTGTGGCACGGACCATTGGAAATCTTTTTTTAACTTGCAGCCATGCTTGTCTCAGAGCCCTTTTCTGAAACCCAGGTAGTGTCCATGCTGAATGCATCCCTTGTGCACAATTTCTACCTTTCAGTGAGGCTGGGGAAATGTCAGCCTGATGTTAAGATGCTCGTCCTCAGGGACTCTGACTCCTGACCTCCCAACACTCACCAGGAAAGTACGGACAAGAGAAATAACCCTGAGCATCAAAGTAGTTTGATCGGAAGGGCTCATTATTTTTGAACAGCTGAGTTGAACATTACTGAGAACTCTATTTCCATTTCAGCTTGCTTTTCTACTTGTGCAGGGCAGAGTGTGGGAGCAAGGCTTGGGCACTTCACAGCCTCCTCTGTATGGATCAATATTTTCCAATGTGCACAAGTTTCCAAGAGTTTAAACCGCTGAGTTTTGCAGAACTTTAATTGTATCAAATGCAAAAAAGAAAGGGATACTCTATCAAACCAACACATAGCTAAGCACATAAAGAATTTAGGGGATGAATTAACAGAAAATAATTCATATGCTGGAAGAATAAACTGCTGAGTCCAGTAGAAGGAACTCCCATTTTTCCTTCATTTTTAGTTTTATTTTTATGGTTTACAAGTACTTGGAAATACAAAATGGCAAGAGAAGTTTGGTGGAAAGGCCATGTGGAGGTGCCATTCCTCAACACTACTCTTTAAATTATGAAAAATGTTGCAATAAATCTGTAGACCATCAAAGAACTTCTATCACTTCTGACCACCTGATGGAGCTGAAGGAAGCTGAGAAGTCCACATTACTTTGCTGAATTAAAGTGCCAGAACCTGAGTTAGACACAGCTGTCACTGGAGAGCTTACTGTGATGGGAAATAAGCCCTTCCTGCTGTGAGGCAGACATTCTTCCATTCTTAAATTATTTAAAACAACCAGAGGCAACAGATCCTCTGGTGGCCCATGCTGCTACATATGCCTGAAAGTTAGGATCAGCTGAGAATATCCTTCCTCAATGACTTGGCATATAGAATCACTGAATAATTTGTGTTGGAAAGGATTTTTAAAGGTCATCCAGCCCAACCCTTCTGCAGTAAGCAGGGATATCTTCAACTAGCCCAGATTCCTCAGCGCCTCATCCAACCTGGCTTTGAATGTTTCCAGGGACAGGTCATCTCCACCTCTCTGGGCAACGTGTTCTAGTGATTCACCATCTTCATTGGAAAAAAATGTCTTCCTTATATCTAGTCTAAATCTTACCTTCATTCAGTTAAAAGCCATTCCCCCTTGTCTTATCACTACCTGCTCATGTATAAAATCCCTCTCCAGCTTTCTTATGTGCCCCCTTAAGGTACTGAAAGGTGCTCTAAGGTCTCCATGGAGCCTTCTCTCCTCCAAGCAGAACAACCCCAGCTCTCTCGGCCTGTCTTTGTAGGAGAGGTGCTCCAGCTCTCTGAGCATCTTCATGGCCTCCTCTGGACTCACTCTGACAGGTTGACATCCTTCTTATGTTGGGAGTCCGAAGGCTGGTTTAGTACTCCAGGTGGAATCTCACGAGAGCAGAGTCTCACGAGTAGAGGGAGAGAATCCTCTCTCTGGACTTGCTGGCTTTGCTTCCTTTGATGCAGTCCAGGATGCGGTTGGCAATATATGAAGAGCTGCCTTTAGTTAACAAAGCCCAGAGAGAAGGTCTCCTGATTATTGGTAAAGCTGCTTTCTTAAGAGGCTGTGCTGGGTGCTTGTGCCCTTCCTAGGCTGGGTCCAGGAGCTGAGCTGGCTATTTTGCAGGGCTGAACAGCAGGGTGAAGGTTCTGCAGCATCAGCCGAGGCTGCCTTTCTGCTCTTTGTGTTAAGTCAGTGTTTTTCCTTTGGTGAATAACCCTGGCCTGGGGATTGCCGCAGTGAGGGATGAGGCTGTTCTGAAGTTACCAGGAGGTGGTTGCAGTGGGATCAACCCCTTCTGCATTGCTTGGGTAGCAGGGTGAAAGTACTCCATGGGTGAGCAGGCCACGGGGTGGCACAGCAGGTGGGAGGTGGGCACACTGTGCCTCCATCAGTAGCCCAGCTCTTAGGGACTGCCAAGGATATGCTCACCTGCCCTACTGCCCCCAAACTGAGGCTACTCCTGCCTGCTTCTGGACTGTGCAGGGACAGCCAGCCTGGGACCTGAGCCCCTCCTTACACTCAGCACATGGAGGAGGGGAATTAAAGGAGTCATCCTTCCAAGTCAGGCTTTTTGTACAGCTCTTCAAACCTAGAAACCACACCTTTTTCTCCTGGCACTAGGCTCAGCTGGCTGAAACAAAGATTAAAAGCCTGGATTCCACTAAAGATTCTTCAGTGGCAGCCCAAACAGGCTCCCTAGAGAAGATTAACTATCCCCTGCACTGAGGGGAGTTTGAGCTTTAGCAAAATGGACTGATGAGAAAAACATAGGTAGTACTGCAAAGATGAATTTGATAAAGGTGGGCAGAGCATAGTGGAGGCATGAAAGGCTCGTTAAGTGTTTGCTTTTATGTATAGCTGAGTTCTAGGTCTTTAGACAAGACTTAATCTTTTCTACAAACAAATAACACATTCATTTACATGAATAATCCACATTTCTTATGCAAATCATTTCCCTGCTGCTATTTCTACTGAGAATAATATTCAGTATAATTACCACATTTATTTAGTGAATCTATTTACACAGGATAGCTCTCTGTCCATGAACACTCTTCACCAGAGAGGCCCAAAGAGCAACAAGGGAGGCCAAGCTGCCAGTAATGTGTGCCCTGTGCTTTCTATTTTTGTTCCCATGAAGCATTCTGGGTCTGTTTGAGATGTCTGGGCAAGAGCAGAAGGATGCCAGCATCCTGCCTCCATCCCAGGGAGAGCACCTGCTGCTAATGGAAGGCAGCTCTCCCCTGCTCACCAGCCTGCTGTTTGAGCTCCAACTAACCATAATGAGGCAAGGCACTTTGAATAATAACTTTCCTTTGGGTATAAGGCTATCTTAATTTTTTGTGTGTTTAAGTTGGTAATTGCCACAGAGTTTGAAAATCTTCCAGGTTTTACCACTCTTAATTATGTTCTCATGCATATGCATCCCCTGCTTGTATGCTCATTACTGTGAGGAGATCAGAACCCCGAACGTTGGAGCAGTTCCCTCCAATTATCTTCCATATGCAGAAGTTCCTGTGAAATGCCTCTCCTGCATGGGACCAAGCTATTTGGAGAACATCTTGCTGTCCAGAGCTCATTTTGCTCTGGGTGGTAAAATCAAGATGTGTTTCATCCCTCACATGTCTCGCCCAGGCTGCTCCTACCTGAGATGTCTCCTTGCTTGTAGCATCAGCCGTTGAAATACTTGTTCAGGGGAAGTTATTATGGTGTCCTAATGGAAAATATTTCAAGTTTCTAGGGCCCTGATTGCCTCTTTACCTGCTCTGTTTGCATCTATTGATCGTTCTGGTTCAACAAGACCCTCTGGGACTAACAAACTCTAACAGGTTTGAATGCATTCATGAGGTTCTATGCGGGGAAAGAAAAATAATGCTGTTGGGCTTCTGACTTGTTCTTGCTCAATAACAGCAAAACAAATGTGTGCAATTAAACATTACTTTGTTTTCTAAACAGCAGCCTTGAAATTTTGTCCTGCTAGTGAGGGAATCAAGCTGCTGCTTTGCTGTCTAACCAACAGCAATGATTTGGTGATGGGAAAGGAGATGTTAATCCACCTGAGCACGTTCAGGGTAAAATACCATTCCCTTGTAGGTAGGCGGAATTTATAGCACCGTGTGTGTTTTTGTGTAGGAGATCACAGTGGATCCTATGAGAAGACCAACATGGAGCAAGCACAGACATTTACACTACTCACTCTTTTTGTACAGAGTAACTGCTTGTTACCTATTTTTTGGGGAGCTGTGGGGTTAGTTGCTAGCCCCTTGGAGCTTTTGTACTGAGAGAGGGAGGTTGCTTGATCAAATAGAAATCACTGTCTTTATGCTTAAAGCATTGGATTGTATATGAAGAAATGTCTATTCCTAGACACTTCACCTAAATAATGGGATTAAAATCTTAAGAAGTGAGGTGATGTGTGGCTCACTGTCTCCAGTTTTTGT
>VYZR01032938.1:1339-13904 GCA_013400675.1 Oxylabes madagascariensis
TTATCTTGCTATTAGCTACACACCATTTTGTCACCCCAGTCCACTATGTTTCTAAAAAATGGTCTCCTTGACAATTTAAGGAGTAAATTACCTAAACCAACACATCAGGTAGTTTATAGGAAAAAAGATACAGAAAATTATGTTAAGCATACCACTTGCTAATACTAATAATCCTGCTTTAAGTCCAGAATGATACATCATGAATTGCCTTTTAACCACATCTGACTCTTTCTCAAATTCACCTTTGTTTATACATTTCCACCAGGCTTATTCAAGTTCACATAGCTCCCATTATTCCANAACTTGCTTATTCATAGCATGTCAGATATGCATGTTTCTCAAAGTGTCTCTTTTCACTAGAGGTTTAAATGTGCAACTCAGTTTCTTTTGTTCTCTAACAATTCCCCAAGTGCAGATTTTTGAGTTACGTTAAACTCTAGCAACATCAGTAGGGTGATCTGATGGCCCTATGATATTTTGGTAATTCAAAGCAATACAGTCTCGCACCAAATGAAGCAGTACATTCATTTCCTTCAAGTCTACCCAAGGAGAACCGAAAGCTTTTTGCTGCATGGTCTCTTGAATGAGCAGGTTCCCAATCAGTACATAATTTTACTTTCTTAAAAATCTGCTGCTTACACAGTTTGATTCTGCATTTTCTGTCATCCAAACAGTCAAATTAAAGGTAGCCAAAAAGCAAGGACAACCAGGTTCTGGGAATATAAACACGGTTGCCATTAGTTTTCCAGTGAGTTGTTGGAAGCTGGCTAAGTGACCTTTATTTGCAATGACACAGAGTGAAGGTAATTCCATTTGTATTTTGGCTGGATTTTTTTTTTTTTTTTTAAGATTATTATGAAGACTTGGATTGTGATGGCTGTTAACAACTGATTATCCCTAATGCTCCTGAGCTGTACCCTTTTTGTAGAGAAATGTCACAGTCCTGAAATAGGTCTGACTGCCTTTCTGCTTAATTTTACTATCCAGATGGATAGTATAGAGGGAACACAGATCTTGCTGATTATTTTTAAAGCATTTCAAGAAATGAGACTAATCATAGCGTGAGCCATATGCCACAGCTATTTTATACCTCTAGGTGTTGAGCACACAATTACGGAGTTTGGGAAAATGTCGGTTTATAGACCCTTTCTTGTGATATGAGACTCCAAAATCTCACTGTTTATGCTTTAATACTCTTACTTGTAACTTCCATTTCTCCCAGTCCATCTTCCCAACATTACAGTGACATGCATGATTTTATTCTATTAACTGCTTACTGCACTAGGCATGGATAAAAACAGTTTGACCTGGTCGGAGATACAGAGGGAAAAGAATTACTTTCAAACATAAGATTAAGATGGAGGTTTTTGTTACTGGCTTTCCTGCGTTTGAATTGGTTTGGGGGGGGTTTTGTTTTGTTTTAAACTAGGTAAGATTCAATGTTATGTTAGATCTTTTACTTTCATAATGCATGCACTTCCTGAACTTAAACAAATTTACTGAGAGTTCTGGAAATTTTCACTAAACCATTTGAGTTTTCTTCTATTTCTCAGCATTTAAATTTTGGCCTGCCTTTTCAGTGAGTAGTATATTAGGCAGAATTACATTTTATCATTAGCATCTTCTGAAAAAATAAGCCAATAACAAAAAAAGGAAGCTTTAGGTGAACACTATAATATGTCTGAGAGACCAATGACTACCTTTTTATTCATCAGGCACAGGAGGGATGAATATCTCATTGTGAATGCCACAAACCATTCTATATATGACTTATCATAGTGGTTCATTTCCTTCAACGCATATATGTATGTTGGGCTATGCTCTTCTTTGTTTTAGCTTAGCTGAGGCACAAAGGAAAATTATAAATACACTTTGATCTCAGAGATATTCTCAAAATGTTCAGAGTAGCTTTTCTACAGCAGGAGAGAAATTCTTTCATTTGTCTCACCAAGGGAGATGTGTCCCTCTGGGGACCCAATCATTTTCTTAATTAGATAAACGGACAGCAGCCTTAAAACATTTCCCAATTACATCAGCAAAGATTTGGCTGTCAAGGAGTGAGACTAAAGAGAAACATTGTCCTGGTTTTGGACAGGTGTCTGCCAGGGAAAGCTAGAGCTTCCCTTGAAATGGAGAATGTAAACCCCCTTCCCTCCAAATTATTATCATTTTGCAATTAAGGGCTTTCAGGGAAAGATCTAGGAATAGCAGTTCTTTACTGAGAAGAAAATACAAATGTAATAGTATAAAAAAAACAAGCAAGCAAACAAACAAAAGTCCTAGAAGACCCTGACAGAGTCAGGGATACGACCTGACACCCTGCTGGTTAGGGTGTTGGAAGTAGTCCAAATAAATCCTCCTGGAGTAACAGATGTGGTTCTGTGAAGTAGAGATGATCCTGAAGAAAGTCCAGTAGTGGCGAGAGGAGTCTGGTCTTCCTCTGGGGGTCCAGTGGAGAAACAGGCTCCTCTGTCTTCCAGTGGAAGTCTACCCTCTTGCTCCGAGGTCTCAGTTTTTAGCTAAGTAGGAACAGTTGGCTCCTCCTCCACTGGGTGGAGCATCTCACAATGGCATGATGTAACATGTCATGTCATTGGTGAGCCTTAATGGCCTATCAGCAGAAGATATTCCTCCCAAAGAATGGCAGGGGAAAAAGGGAGTGGCAGGAAGAAAAAGGGGAGTGTAAAGGGGAAAAGGGAGTGTAAAGGGAAAAAGAGATAAGAAACAATGGCTCATCTGGTTGTAACGGCTGGCCCATTATCAGAAGGCAGCTGCTCCCTCCTCCCCTGAGATACAAGAGTAAAGAAAAAAAATCTCCCCTAATGGATGGAATAGAATAACCCCTAGACAAACATTAAAATAAAATAGTTCTGATTAAAAATCCCCTTCATAACACTCTGTTGAGGATGTGGCAAAAGTGTTGAACAACACCAGGTAATTCACAAAGCAAAAATAGCACATTCAAGTTATCACTACATACTAAATTTCTTGATGGAAGTAAAGGTAGTTAAGTCTCACTTACATTACTGCTGATAAACCAAGAGTCATATCAATAATAATCACTTTTGAAGGCTGTCAGTCATCTTTAACGTGAATTTCTAGCCTCAAATGTCATCAGTTACGGGGATCCTCCCTCCCTTTCTAACAAATTGTTCCAAAGTGACTCTGCCTTACCCCTTATTCATTGCAGTTCCTCCACTTTTCTATCCACAGAAGCTCCTCTTATTTACCTCTTTTACTCCTTTGCTCATTCACAGGAAATATTTTCCGAATTTGAGCACTTCACATATTCAAAGTATTCAAAGCTGGCACATAAAGACAGGGTTTTTTTCTCTGGCATTTGTCTAATTATGGTCTGATTTTCTATAACTTTTCTACTTGAATTACACTATAGGAAAGAATTGAGCAGCAGCACTAAATAAGGATAGCAAACCAGTGGCACTGAAGTTCTTCACCAAAGGCATTTTCCCCTCAGAGCAAGTGGAAGTTCTGAAAAAAAAATAAAAAGATAAGTAGAAAAATATTTTATCAATTATTCTTGGTGTCTCCTATCACAATTTACCATAGCCATTTTTCTTCTAATAATTCAACAATACGAAATATACCTACAGTTCACATATTTTAAGTGAGGTTTAGATTTAACCAAGAACCCCCATTCTTCACCATGTGAAACTCAGAAGTTTTTTGCAATGTAACAGTAACACAAGTTGGTGTTTAAAAATCAATTTCACCTTAAAACCAGTGAACTTTTTTGTTCAAATCTGAATGTATGGCTTGCCTCAAAGTCACTTTTTACAACGAACCCAACTGTTGAACTGGCACCCTCAGCTTCTACATGGAGTACCAATGTAAAGGACCTTGCCTATAAGCTGAACCATTAAATCAATTTTGAAGGCTAAGCAAGCAAAAATTATAGTTATTTATTTGCTCTGCCTATCGTAGTGTATTTCCAGTCACAGTATCAAGGTATTTCCCACATCTTGACAACAGGAAAACAGTGCTGCTTTGTTACATTTGCCTGTCAGTCATCAGCAATACAATGCCAGGTTTCAAAAGCTGAGGTCTTGGATACCCTTAAAGGCTCAAAGTATTTCTTAAATCCTGTCTAGGCATCACAATTACTCCTGGGTTTTATTTCTGTGTGCCATTGACTTCAGCTAGTTCACATTTGTTCCTCTGTGAAGTGCAGTGCACAATGACAGCAAGGACTTGAAAGCTGTGGGAATGCAGGACTGGTATCCAGCCTGCCTTGCTGCCGGTGCCAGGGAGCATCCCCCCTGCCGTGCCACCCTCCCTAAGCTGCAGCCAACAGTTTGGAGCGCAGAACTTTTGCCATTCATAGCCAGATGCACCTGATACCTGCAAAATGTCGTTTGTTTTAAAAAAAAATCTGTGGGCAGTCCTTCAAGACACCTGTGTTGAAAGAGAGCTACATGAGTAGCAGTTCCTTCTTACTCCATGGACTATGAATCAGTCCATGTTTCCTAGGGTGTACCAACACCTTCTGCACAATTATTAAGGCAGGAAACCACACTGGAGGAAGTCTCTCATCACTTGTTTCACAGAAAACTAGTTTCCTTCTGGTATTTTCCCCAGGCTTGCCCCTGCTGATGTTTTTAAGACCATAGGACCAACAACATTCACTGAGATATTTTTTGGGCATTTATTAACTTAAATTACAAAAGCCAAAAAATAATTATTTAAGAGAAATATCGTTTATACCATGCTTTAATTCAAGTTTTAGACAAGCCTTGGAAAGGCACTTTCAGCTACTTCAGTAGACAAATACTTTGAGAATGGAGACAAGATAAATTACCAGCTATCTTACCTAAAGTCCTAAAGAAGGAAAAATCCTCCTGAAGGGACTAATAAAAATGTAAGGCACACAAAAAAATATTGGCAGCCAAAGGATTGAGCTATTTCCTAGACAATTATCCATCTTAAAACATGATTGAAGCATTCACAATGATAGATTACAATTCAGTAACCAGGTATTTTGTACCAATTTGCACAGATTAGTTAATCTCAGAGGTGTGGTACAGCAATGGGCAGGGTTTCACACCAGAACTGCAACTCACAAAGTCAAGAATCAGACTGTGCACTTTTAAACCCATTGGCTATATGCAAAAGTCAAAAATAGCAAAAAACATTCAGTAGCAGTAGCTTGATAGGAGCCCTCTAAAGGTGTAAAGCCACAGAAATTGAATGACAGGTTCAGTTTATTATATTTAATTTAGAAGAGGCTACATGCAGAATTTTTGCCTTATTGAAAATCAGTGAGCTTTTATGGTAGGCTTTGTTTCTAAAGGAGGTAAGGTGGGCCTTTCAAGACTGTTGAGACCAGTTCAGATACCAGTAGCAGTTCCTTTTCACTCTATTTCTACTACTTTCCAATTTCTAAGACTATAATATCCTGTATTTTTAAAGCAATCTTCTGTAGTCTCCCAATCTTCTATTGAGATACTGGACCAATTTTCAAGTTTCATTTGATTGTAGTCCTATTTCTTGTGTCAGAAACCCACATCCACCCTGCACATTTCACCAAGGATTTTCAAGGCTATTATACCTTGCCTGTTATCCCCTTTCTGCATAGAGAAACTCTTTCTTGTACAGGAGCCTTGCCACATTTTGTGCCATTCCTTGGTTAGTGATTCATCCTGTGAAAATTAACATTACTTTTAAATGAGCTATATTTCCACAGCAAGCAGAGGTGCAACACTTGGGTGTCATATAAGCATCAGTCCTCTTTTCCTGACTATGCAACACGTAGATCCACAGCAGGCAGGGCAGTTTGAACACCATGTATTATCTGAGAATAGGAATACTTTTCTGAGTATTTTTCCATTGACTACGCTGTTAAAAATATAAACACAGAGCACAGTCCATTCAGAAATTAAAAACAGAGGGGTTTTGTTTAGTTGGGTTTTTTTTTGTTTATCTTATCACACCATCGGAGACCAGCAATGAGCCTCATTAGTAACTTTCTGCTGTTATGTCCCCACCTTCTTCCCTGTATAGGAGCTCCTTCCTGAGATTCTGAAATAATTTTCAACGAGTTCTGTTTTCCTGCAGAGGGACACATTCCTCAAGATTTAAAGGCTAAATTGACTTCACACACTTTAAAACAAGTGGGGCAGCTGTTACTGTACTTGTCATCTGACAATTCTAAAGATTTATATCTTAAATAAAGGGAAATTTAATATTGACATTCTCTCCTAAAAGAAACAATTCTGTAGAATTGAGGAGCAATTGTGTAGAATAGGAAGTTGATGAAAGGAGTCAGCAAAATGGACAACACCGTGTGATATGGTTCTACAGCCCTGTAAATTATTTTGGGAATAAATCTACATAAAAAAAAGAAACCTGACTCCAGTGTAAATGTGGATTAGAAATACTTCGCTGTCCTTAACCTCCATCAGATTGAATGATTCAGAGCCAAGGTAGCTTCAAGCCAGACTGCTGGCTGTTTGACACTCATTTTACAGCAGCAATAAACCTCCAGTCAAAACATCTGTCTTCAAGTTGTATTTAACACATGCTGGTGACATTACTGTTGAGGATATCCTTCTATTAATTTTCCTCAAGTCCTCAAACTTCAGGTCTGTTTCAGATTTTCACTAAGACACATTTCAGCAAATAGTTACAGTGAAATCTTTCATTGGATCTACCTATACTTTTTCTACACTTCCAAAACCACTAAGAAGCATTTAACATTCTTTCATGCCTTGCCACCACTAAAAAGCATTTACTGGTGTCAATTGAAACTTGTGAGGCTCAAGTAAAACGAAAATCAAACTAATAAATTACTTGTTTCTTCTAGTGAGGGTTCCTAGCGCTTATTGACTGTCACAAGGCCTCCTAAAAGCAGAAAGGCAGCACTCTCAAAAGCTAGTCAATGTGAGGTGTTACAGTTTAACTGCAGCATGGCATAGCCTTGGAGGAACTGCCTAATTCTCACTCTCTAGCCATATTTCAAGAGCAAAGAAGCTAATAATAAATTTTCGTATAAAAAATCCCCACACATTATTTTTCCCATTAATTTCCTTTGCAATTACATCAATTTCATTATCTGTCAAAGCAAGCTGTAATAGCTATACAGACAAAAGCATTTAACAAATGACTGTTGAAATACATAAAAATAAAATCTTGACAACAATCCTTTCTACCCCATTTCAGAAAGCTGTATGAAGTATTAGTTTCTGAGAAAAAAACCAAGAACAAAACAAAGTCGCCCACACTGCAATTACACTTAGATGTACAACACCATCTGCCCATTTCAAAATAGAAAAGCATCAGTTATCTCATTATTTGTCACTTATACGATTAAAAACTTAGCAGTTATTCCTACACATGTGATAACAATTTACATCATTTAAAAGACTTGAAGAGAAGATTTCCTGGTTAAGTCTTACGGTTGCTTATGTTGCTACAAAATCTTTCCTGCACTGTGTAAAATATTTATCAGAAAACCAAAATCAATCATAGTTTCTTTTCCAGAAGTCACTGAAGGAGGTAATCTGTTTGGTTTCAAAGATGGTAAGGAAGTACACAGATGTCCAGATACCTACATGCCAAAATTCAAGTTCTATTTTTTTATTCAAAAAATGGCAACATGCTTGATTAACTCGTTTACTTTTTTGACCAATTTGTTGTAGCCATTCTGGCTCTTGACAAAAGGATAATTTGCACCCCTTACCTTACAGAGTAAAATGTTGTAGTCGACTTCATCCATCAGACTCATTTATTCTTTGTGAAGCTTCTGTTTCTTAAACTCCTTTTAAGAATGTAATGCAGAAAACTACTGAAGTAATTCACAAATGAGCAATAACAAATGTTAAGTAGCAATTGCATTTTCATTCCACTGTGCACTAAACGGCATGCTTAAGCGTTCTGCATCTATGGATATAAGCATAGAGCTGCTTTATTGACATAATCAGTAAATGTAACACATGAAAAAGACATCATAAATGAAAGAAAGGCACCACATATTCTCCAACTAACCTCAAATGAAATGTTATTTGTATTCAGCAAAACACTGAAAAGTTGTGATTCATGAAGACAGTAAATTGGAAGGCAAGGTGGCATAGCTGTGCTCTGTAATACCTTACACAAGTTCATTAAATTCAAGTTCAAGCAAATTAAAACAATTTGAAAAAAAATTAACTATGTCCCTATCTACAAACCAAAAGAAAATATATTTATGCCACTATCAGGAATTGTTAATTTCAGGAAGTGATAGAAGAAACAGATTTTTTTTAATTGAATTGCTATATTGGGACAAAACTTCTATATCATCTGTGAATACACTTTTTGTTGAAAAAGCAAATTTGAGCAGGTGAAATGAATCTCCAAGGGAAATGATGGAATATAAAGTGTTTACTTCATACCAAACACATAGTGCATTTTGTCTCGTTTCAGTCTTCTAGCAATAAGAAATGCTTATAAACCTCCAAGAAAACACTATGTCAGCTTAAAGTACAGTAGCAATCCAAGTGCACATTATTAAAAGTATGATCTAACCACTTCAAAGCAGGGAGAACAATGCTTAAGTGGTCAGTTTCTAACATGAACTCAACTAAGAAAATTCTGGTTCAAAAGCATTGGTTAAATGGTTAAATGACTCAATAACAAATGATTTACTTCCTCTTCAGACAGGAACAGGAGAGCAGTTACACAGCACAGACTCTGGCTACTGAACTACATTTAACTCCTTTGCAAGAAGTGATGGAAACGAGGAAGACAGCAGGTTGGGAAACAGTACACAGCTCTACAGACTCCAGCATCATGACAAGCCCACGTGCCGGCAAGCCAGGGTGGTGGGGTCAGAGCTACCCAGAGGGAAGGTGTGTATTACATGCTCCAGCAAGGACTGCCTGTCTCAAGCTCAGGCCAGAGCAACCAAGACAGTTGTACAAGGTGACAAGACAATCTCCCACAGACTTCGAGAGCTTCCTTGCCCTTTTATCTAACCAGCTTCTTGGACACAGACCTGGCAAGGACAGCAGGTAGCTGAAAGTGCAGCACTGCCATCCAAAGCATTACACACAGAAACCACTGGATTCTCTTGCCTGTAGATTCTCAAGTGATATACAGTCCAGCTGGACTGCCACCTCTAGAAAAATGAGTGGTCTTACTCTCTGGTTGGTGGTGATCCCACCTATAAAACTACAGCTTGGGTTTGAGAGCTATGTAGGGAATCCAAGTGTGGACATTACGTGAAATCAATTCCATACTGATGGTGAGGTTTTTCTCCCTAACAGCTTAAGCTTTATCTGATATATTATGGCAATGGTACAAGCAGCTACACAAGAGACCTTTGAATCTTGTTCAACAGTGTATATTTCCTTCTTCCATGCCTCTGTTCTTTAAACCCCTGCCTAACTAGCATGACAGAACATGGAGTGCAGTTGCCAAAAGGCTCACAAAAGGCACTTGTTTGTGTCTCTCCAGGCTGTTGGGAGGCTGCATAGATCAATTTCTACATGTTCTCACTGAAGTGAATGGTCATTTCCTGAATTCCACCAGCAGCACCTTAGCTAAGCCTAAAAAGTAGTCCTGTATAGCTTTCCATAAAAAGGTGCTGTTTTGTGTTTTGCTAAAGCTTCACAAGCATCTAAAAAAACGCCAACCCTGGGTAAGCATGATAACTTCTGCACAAATTCTAATGTCTCCAAAATCCGATTGTAAAACCAAAATACAGATATGATCTTTGTCAATCACACAGCTTGGGGCACTTTAGACATCAAGAATAGAATAAAATTCTGTTTTCGGTATTAACAGTTTCTCCTAAACAAGGTATTAGTTTAAAGGTAGGCTGCCCAAGTTGGCAGAGGTGAAATGCTCTTTATCAGAGGTTGATTAATAATCTGTAATTTGGTTCATATAATAGGCTTAATAATAGTTTATCCTCAGTTCTGAAAAAATGCAAACTCTTATGGCCATTCCTAAAGTACCAAACGATGAAACGTGGTTTAAACCCTTTCCGATTTCCCTGTTTTCTCTGAAATATTTTTTATGTCTAGTGTTATGAAGCATTAAAGACCTTTTGTATAATGCAAACTGAGAACTTGGAACAGACAACTATGAAATTCAAAGACTCAATATTCAGAAATTGTGTCTGACCTAGAGCAAGAAATAGGGGAAAACTCTGTACCAGCACACCATCCTAAAATGTGGTTACATAGCAGGCTCCAATGAGCCAGTATGACTGCCACGGTGTCCCTTTCAGTGTGCCTCTGCTTGCCCCGGCTCGTTTGCACCACGGACAGTGCAGGGAACGCTCCCCGGAATCCCAAGAATCCAGGGAGCTGCTGAGGAGAGCTCTATCCTTATCCGGGAGAGACTGCGGCTATGGCAAAAGAGGAGGTGGACTCGGTCGGAGGGCTAAGGCCAAAACTTTATTCTGTCCCCACAAAAACCTCCAAACCCCAGTATAGCGGCTCCGACTGAGCCCCAAGCTCACTAGGACATAGAGTTTTATACGGGGGAGGTGCGAGTGGAAAAGATACATTCACAGCCAATAGGGGATAACTGGGGAGGAGAACAGGGTTTGAGGGGCAACTGGAGGGACAAATGAGGATTCTTAGGGAGGGACCGCCCCTGATCCTGGCCTATCACTCGACGCCCTCTACGGATTCTTCCAGAATCTGGGAGTAGCAGCCAGGTGACAGGCAAGCTGCTGAGGAGTGGGCGGAGAGGAACAGGAGAGGATTGACAGGGAAGGAACTTTCCAGAACTGACAAATTCAATCATTAAAGGCAATCCAATATATAGAAAAACAGGTTAATAACAGGACCCAACATACAACCAGTGGTTCTCTGTTTGCAAACAAATGTTGTATGAAAGTTGAAGAAGCACACAAAATATAGAAGTCTGCTGATTCCAATATAGAAAGCCTAAAATGTAATAGGCAAATTTTCAAGTACTATTTTGCTGTTACAGAGGTTCTTTCCTCAGACTTCCTCATTTTTTGTTTCTATCCCATGCCAAGGGTTGTCTATAGACAGTCAGAAACCCAGCCGTGCTCATAGAAGCAGGGTGCCCAGATCATGTTACTTCATCCTCCCCCCAGCCTCTACATAAACTTTCTTAAACAAGACAAGTTGGTTTTTTTAAACCACTGATCAGTTTTACTTTTGATGCAAGGCTACCAAAAGCACCAAGAATTTCAATTAACGCAAAAAATATTAAAGTTCAACCAATTCCTCCATGGTGTTTAGTTCACAGTAAAGAGCCTTTGAACTTTTTTCCAGTGACAACATTCAGAAGAATTGAATTCTTACTAAGAGTTTAAGAGCTGTAAGCAATGGGACAAAAAAATGTGAATCCAATCCGGTTTCCAAGTTTAAAAACAATGCATTTGTAATCTCAATTCTTACCCAACTCAGTCCCCATCATCCCATGATATTTCCTAGAGATGGACAGGAAGAAAAAATTCAATTATACAGGGCAAAGGATGGGTCTTAATTTATTTTTCAATGATACCAAAATATATTTTATAATATATTACATATAATTATAAAAACTATTATATAGCTATATACTATAATACCCATTTTTCATGTTTGTTTAAAGCCTACTACATGATCTACTATGCTCTGCAACTGTGTAGCCAGGCTGTCAATAAGAGATGCAACCCTGAAAGTACAAACTTCGAGTCATTCATTAACTGTGCAACTTTTACCTCTATTTTGTGACAGCAAACTTATCAGTGCAACTGAGTTCTTTCAGGTTACTTCTCTACACTCAATCTACTGAGTCAGGCCAAGCTGTCGCACTAATTAGTTTCAATAAACAGAAAGTGAAAAAGAGAAATACGGCTATTCAGTATTATGATGGAACATTAAGACTATTAATAGTGTTAAAATACTGTTTAAGAAATCCCTTAGGTTTTCATACACTTTTTCATACAAATTTATGCATTTGGGAATTTTGCCAATTCAGAACCACGGATTTTATCTCTCTCCCCCTTTCCCCAAGGAAATACTTGAAGATTGAAATGGCAGCTCATCAAATGTATTCATAATAAGGTGAACTCCATGTACCTAGACATTGAAATGACATTCAGAGAAAACTTGTGTCAAGTGTCAGGCCTTGGAATGGCTAATATCTGAAGTCTACAAGTTTGGGAACCAACAACATAGCAATCATTATCATCTCCAGAATTGTGTTCAGACAATCCTATTAGCTACTTTCTCTGAAAAACCGAGTTTGCAGCCTGATCAAAGATTTTTGTTTTCTCCAGAACAGCATCAAGCCAATTCCTCCCATAAGGGAAAAAAATCCCAAAAACATAAAACAAATAAAACAAACATCCCACAAGTATAAAAACCCATTTCCTTCCATTCACAATAAATACCAGCTTCACCTAACTCAGCTCAAAAAAAAAAAAAAAAAAAAAAAAAAAAAGTGTCTCATTCTGAAACTGAGGAAACTGTGGTAGATTTGATGTTTTGAAAATAAGAGAAGCAAACAAGTTTTTCAAAACAGAATAACAAATAGGGAAATAGGGCTTGGTTTGTTTGGTTGGTTTTTGGTGTTTGTTTGTTTGTTTGTTTGTTTGTTT
>VYZR01032942.1:3318-18620 GCA_013400675.1 Oxylabes madagascariensis
AGGTTTTTCCCTCTCTGATCAAAGGATGTTTTGGAATATTTACTAGTTACCACATTAACATTTTGCTCCAAAGACGGAAGATTTATGCCCTCCCCTGCTGTCTCTGGCAGCAGCTGAAAGTGAATAAATATCACCAGGTATTTTGGTTAAAATATTTCCTCAGCAACAGAAATTAAAGTCACATAGACATACTTTGAATGGCCTTGTATGTGAAGAGGCAATGATAAGTGGATGGAAGTTACAGATTAAATACAGTGGGGAAAAATGTTATAGAAATGTATCATTGAGATCCTTTTCAGATTGGAGGAGGGTGTGTGTGCGACTGATGCTCTTAGTAGCCAACAATAGTAAGATGGCAGGCTGATCCATTTTTCCTTTCTGTTAACACATTCAGATCCAGACTGCCACTACACTTGTTTTGGAATTGCAGGACATCAAGTATTGGGAGCTTTAGCTGCTATGGATTCTCTCACAGCTGTTTCTTAGTTATGCCAGGTTAATTCTGCCAGTGGATGTAGATACTATTGTCTGAGTAGCTATAGTAGTTCCACTCACTAATTAAAAAAAAATAAATCAGTAAGTTTGAGTAAGTAAGTTTAAGTAAGTTTTGTGTTTAAGTTAAGTAAATTGAAGTCAAAGATTACCCTTCTCCACTATACTGCATCTTCAGTGGATAGATGAGTTGCAGGAAAAGAAATATCAGTCTTAAACTTTACGAAGATCATTATACTTAACTGCCAACAATTCAGATATACTGTGGTCAAAAGCACAGGGAGAAAAATTTCAGTCTTCATCAAATTCAACTCCTGAAACAGCTTGTGTTCTTGTGTTGTTTTTTTTTTTTGCTTTGATATAATTTTTCCAATACAGTAACAGAGAATTTTTTACACCATATGTCAAATAAGACCACCTAAAAGTCCTTTCACAAACCATTCAAACCAAAAGAAAACAACTCACTATGAGCTGTAACTTTAAATATTTAGTGTCAACTAAAGTATTCTTAAACTGCAGCAACATAATAGGCAACAACTGCATACTGAAACAGTGAATAATCCATGGAAAATGAGTCACTAGAATATTTTTAGACTGCATAGTACCTTTTCTTCCAAAGAATGATGAACAGACAATGCAACTGTAAGTTGATTCACCAATTGAAGCAGCAGCTTCAAAAAGAAAAAGTATCATATACTCTTTCACTTACACAGAACCAAATCTTCCTTTTAATCCTACACATCAGAAATCTCCTAATACTAAGTTAATAATTACTTTAGCAATCAAATTCTCTCCTGGAAAATCTGTGATCTTGAGTTGTCTCACAAATCACTATCTGTACATTGCCTATGCAAATTCTGTTTGGAGTTTTTCTGTATGCAAATAGGAACAGCAGGTACATGTACAGAACATGAATCAGAGTCTCATTGTTCCACATCTGCACCACTAGCACAAACCTTTTTCAGGTCCCAGAAACATTCCATACTCCAATGGTACAAGTTGCATCACACAGTTTTCTACCCTGTCAGAGGTTACAGTGTGGTAAAGTGGTTCCTATCTGCAAGGAAGCATCAGGGCCTGGCTAAGCCACCAAACCTGGGACTGATGCACTGCTTCCTTCCAAGTGAATCTTTGTAAAATTATGTACCTGCCTGCAGTATTTGCAGACCTGCAAAAATACCCCTGAAGGTCATGCTCAACCTGTAGTTTAGATACACCACCTTAACGCAGTCCTGAAGTATTTAGTTGCACAAAACTGAGGTCGTGGGTGAATAAATTAGAAAGAACTGAGATGCAGGGAAGCCAAAGGCCACTTATAGTGTTACTGCACCCAATATTTCTTGTAAAAGGTCTCTGAAAAACTTTTTTATGACCCTGCAGTTACATCTCATTCTGTCCTGCAAGGTGCTGAATGCTTAATATTCTACTTTTTGTTGTTGTTATGGGATAAAGACAAAAACACATTACTGTGGTTTTGCCCCAGAACTTGAGAGCTTGGAATTTCATTTGAGTTGCTGCTAATATGTTATCACAAAAGAAATGGAGTGCAAAAACCTGATACCAATACAACAAATACCTGCTTCATGAAGTGCGACATCTCGGTAAGTGCTGGTACTGTTCATTGTCCAGTAAGTACCTGGCTGGGACTCGTGACACTAAATACAACACACATTCACATGGACAGCTGCAGGATGGAGCTTCACAGGACAATTGCCACAAGACATAGAATCCCACCAAGCCTTTGCCAAAAACCCTCATAGAAACAATCGTAAGTTAATTAAAAACACTATACTCTGTACAACACCGTTAATACCCTTACTAGCCTTGTTTTTCTGACAAAACTAGCTTTACATCTGCAAGGGTTGAAACCTGATCCATGAACCATGTCTGTGCCAACAAGATCAGACAAACAATAACACATTTTCAATACACATATACGAAGAAGATGAGCATGCTGCCTTCACGCTCATCCTTTCCCAGATGATTGGAAAACTCTAGTGGGACGCAGGACATGCTAATAGAGGATTATACATTAACAAGCAGCATAAAAGAAGCATGCTCAAATTTACTTGCACAGCCAAAGATAAGTCTGCTTGGTGTTCCTGTTTACAGCACGGCAGTCAGTGGAAGCCCAGGGACTGCCCCGGCCCCTGTCCGCGTGGCACAGGTGAGGCCAGGCAGGGCTCTGCCGCAGCACAAAGCAGCCCCAGCCTGGGGACACCACGGTTTGATCCTCATTTCCTCTCTTCAGAGCAGCTCAGCCAGCTTTTATCAGCACATGGCCGCGTACACAGCAGACCCTTGCACTGCCCTGAGACCACCACGGCCCTGTGGCCTGCCCCGATGATCAGCCTCCCCAGCCCCACCTCTGCTCCAGGCCTTCCACCGCTGCATGGAGGAGGGACCCTCACCCACCCTCCCCCGCTCCTGCCGGGGATGGAGCCTCCCCATCCTCCCTCCATTGCTCATCTCTGCACCTCTTTATCCTGGCAGGGCCAGGCCGGCACAGCCAGCACGCCCTGCCCAGGCCCCGCCGGACCCCTGACAGCAGTGACCGCTGCCCTCCGGCCGGAGCAGGACAGGGGAGCTGCCCAGCCCAGCTCATGGACCACAAATGGTCAGAGAGCGGCAACAGACAGCGCCCAGTGGACACTGGTGTGGAGCCAGCTGGTGCTTCTCTTGTGCTGGGGACTGACTTTGTTGGCTTTGGGACTTATTTCACATCATTTGCTTGGTTGGTTGGGATGTTTTGGTTTTATAAAAAACACAGCCCCGTACAGACTTAAGACATCAAACAGCTAAGATTACATTCTTCTGGGTTTGTATCTTCTACTTCTCACAGTACTTTGGTAAGTTTCAGTGTTTCTAGTCCAGATCAAGGTTTTCAGAATTTTTCCTTGTTTGTTTAGGGGAGAGGGGGGCTGGTTCTTGCAGGGTTTTGTTGTTTGGTTCTTGTGGCTTTTTGTTTTGCCTTTTTTATACCCTTGATGCAGAAAATAATCAGCAAGTTACAAAACAGCACTAACAATATGGGTAAATTAAATATATAATTTGCTTACGAGAACACCACGTGAAAATTGTTGCACCTACTTTCATTTTATTTAGATGAAGGAAACCAATCCTATATTGTCACCTTTCAATAATAAAGGTTATAGTAAAGCAGACAATCCATGTTTAAAACCGGAGTAATTCAGAAGTTCAGAGACAATAGAAAGTTTTTGAGTAATTTATCATTTTCAAACAGAAATTTACTAACAAGGTGAAATTCAAATTAAGTGCAATATAAAACCTATACTTAGTTAAGTCCAGAGTTGAAAAGCGATCTCCAGACTGGTATTTTTTAACTCAAATGCCCATAATTCATGTTATTTCAATCAGGCAGGAGGTGCCATTAAAGCTGGCACCACCAGAAGTATCAGATGATTGTTTGATATTCTGTTTTCCTTTTAAGAAACAGCTTTTTCATTTCCAGTGAGGAATTCCACGATTGATCTTCAAAACAGGGCCTATTCCTGAAGCAGGAACAGAAAAGCTCCTGAAAGCAGCACTAGCAAGGAAGGAATCACATGTAACAAAAGCAGTTTACTCATTGTGTGCTTCAATAAAGACAGTCAATAAAAACCTCTAAGGCCAGCAAGATGAAACATGTTACAAAAAAACCCCTCTGAACAAAGCTGAGGACTTAAAGAAGGACTCTCTAGCAATAAGCAGATGTTATCTAGGAGTTGCATGTGAAAGCATTGCAAGAGGCTCCCAGCACTCCAACAAGACAGCACAGAGTTTCCCAGCATGAGAAGATATTTTTTCCAGGCCCAATTTTCTTCTTAAAAGAATACTTGGGCTGCCACGTTCCCAGTTGTCTGCATTGCTGTGGATTTCAGATTATTTTTATGTTACAAGAGGGATAGGAAAACACAGAGGAAATTTAACTTATTCACCAGAACACAGAGAAAAGGCTGAGTGGCTGACAGGCTCTTGGCTTATTTTGTAAGCATCCCTTGAGAATATTCTGCTCACAGATGTGTTTCAAAAGAACAGCCATAGGTGGTAAACAAACACCATACACCTTTCACCAAGGAGCTTCAGTCATCTCTTCCTGATCTTAAGCTATCAGATATTCGACAGCCCACTGCAACAACATCATTTCTTGAAATGAATTTTCAAAATAGAGAGTATGCATGCACACACAAGATAGTTATATTTGGACATTAGCTTTTGATGAAATAGGACCATCTTTGCAGAAATACAGAAATTCTGCTTTCCTTCAGCAACAAAATACTACATGAAAAGTTACAAAAATTATTTTATTCTCTACATCAAATTCTAATGAATTTTAATTTTTCAGTGACAGAGAAAAATATTCTGTTCTTTTTCCACCGCTGATCAGACATATTAAAACCAAAGAATGCCATTACAGAGTAATATAATTTCCTGCTTGAGATAGCACTTAAAATGTTAACCAATTGCCTGTGTGTTTAAGCCAGAAACTTGTTTGATCAAATTATACTTTCTAGTCTCTACCTGAGGGAATTAAGGCAAACAGGCTCCACAGTTCTCTTGACACTTCGATTCAACAGTTAATCAACTTCACCTAGCAAAAACTTCCCATTTAATTTGAATTTTTCTGGGTTCAGCTTTCAGACATCTATGCTTATTTAGATGAAATAGGTATTTTTCTAGAAGGAGAAGGTACCACAGCATAGCCACCAAGGTACTGCTTAATCCATCTGACCACTCAAACATATCCTTAAATTAATCACTGAAGAACAGACTTCAAATAAATAATTTTTCTTTTTTTCCTCCCCTCAGTATATTGCAAATTTCAATTGAGTGCAAAGCATTCCAGTACTGGCCAACTGCGCACAAAGACACAGGGTCATCCCTAATTCATGTTCTCCCCTATTTCCCTGTTTGAGGTTCAGATTGGACATCTTGCACTGCAGCACACTTGGAGCTCATACCAAGTCACTAATCCAAGACCACAGAACCACTGCAGTACAGGATACAGCTCTCAGTTCAGGGTCCACAGAACCACTACAGGATACAGCTCTCAGTTCAGGGTCCACAGAACCACTACAGGATACAGCTCTCAGTTCAGGGTCCACAGAATCACTGCTGTACAGGCTACAACTCCCAATTCACTAACCACGGGTTAGCTCACCCTCAATATCTGGCTTTGCCAGCAGCATAAAAACCAGTTATTTGAATAGACATGGAACACCACATGATGTTAACTACTCTAGAACACTTTCCATTCTTCTTGACTGTTCATTATGCTGCTTGTCCCTTATGTAGATAGATAATGAAGCATGTGCTTGAGTATTAGTCTAAACTAAAAAATGTCCTTGAGTGAGGAAATACATGAACTTACATTTAAGAAGCTGTATTTCAGTTTAGTACCAGAAACAAGGCTGCTCTCCACAGGTCTGATGCTCTGTGCCTCGATTGCTCCCAGTTCCTGAGCTCACACATTGAAAACTAGCAGATTACCACTGCTCTCCCCAGAAGTCAGCAGCAACTGAACATAGTAAGATTTAAAGTTCTTTCCCACATAAGAGGCACTACTCTGATCCTGGCTGTAGGGAATCTGGCTGAGGATTATAGCTGAGCAATAAAAACCTCCTCTCCAGTCCTCAGTCATTTTCCATCTACCTCTGAGGAAACCCTGTTCCCTTTTCCACACACTTCTGTACCTCGTTAGTTCTTAGAGCCATTTCGTGTGCTGCCTTGACTCCCTTATACTTATTGCCATGCACTTCCCTCTGAGTTCTGTAATATTAGGAAAAACATGAGACTGCCTACTGTAAAATGCTCCCTATTATCAAAAAAATTCATCTGAAAAACAAACCACCCATATAATCAAAGAGCAACTGTGCAAGCCAGGGATCCTGTTGAACAGATGGCTGAATGCCACCCTGGATAACTCAAATTAATCTCCTCACTTGTTTACTAAACAAAGTCAGATACAACCTCAAAGTTGGATATATGGAACCAGCTGAAAACACAGGAATAGAAAAAAAAAATTGAGGGAAATTTGGGCACTTATGGTGTTAATCCAGCAAAGTAACTGTAGAAACCTATATGCTTGTGGATAAAACACTGCCATTAGCAGTGCAAAAAGCATGTAACAGCCGGTCACTATTGACAAAGAAAATAAACAGAAAACACTGCTCCCCTATTCGCAAGTGCTGAAGTATCAAAACATTACCCTAACCTGATTGACTTTTGGTAAAACCTAAGAATTACTGCAAGACAATATTATCTCAGCACCATGGTCCACAAGCACCTTGAGCTGCTTCCATGGACCTCCTTTCATCAATTTTAACTATCATTTAAGTTTACTGTGCAAAACAGCAACGTAACAACACGATCTAAAGCAACAGCCTATACTTATGTAACATAGTTAAATGAACACGCTCCTTGCAAAAGCCCTCTGTGAAGTGCAAGAGGACACAAATAAGATCCCATGATCGGCTGCGTTTAAGTCCGTGGCCAATGCAGGATAAGAATTAAAGCCATGACCTTTAACACAAACACTGCTTTCCTCCAAGATACAAAAGGACATCAGTAAGTTGCATCAAAGAGAAAAACAACAGTGTATTTCCAATAGGCGTTCAGCAGTTGGAAGAAGCATCTGATAGGTCTTGAATGTTCCTGCATGACATTTTCAACTATGGGATCTACTGTGCTTTTTCCCCAAGTTGGAACCCAGTAAGTTTAAACAGCCAACAGTGCTTCAAAAGAACTGTTAGATTATTTTGCATTCAGACACCTGGGTTCCCAAATTAATTGCCCCAAATTTACTGCAAAACCTGAACATCACAGAAAGAGTTGGATTGGTGGAAATTTGAGCTCATATTCAATACCAAGAAAAACTCCCGAGGAAAGAATTTTTCACACTCAAAAGAACTTCTTACAAGAATTCATAATCTGAGTAGCACACTTTAAGAAGTACTGCTATGTGAGGTAATGATATGAATAGACATTCTCACTTTTTCCTTCTCAGCTGTAAACTAGACTAGCTCCAAGGATCTATCATAGAGCCTACAATAGGTGAGAACAGAGTAGCTTTAATCTCCTATAAATCTCTTTCCTGCTTCCATGCACACCTTATTGCATTCCTATGGCCAAACTGTGACAAGGACAGCAGTAGAATTATTGTGCCAAATAATAAATCCCTTTACAAGGGAAATGAAGTGAAATGTACAGTACAAGGGACTGAATTATTCAGTAATGCACTTGGCACTAGAGATGTGGAACTGCCACTTTTCATTAACATCATCAACCTTATATGTCTACATAGTTTCTATATTCAGGCCATGCAGCACAGAAGTACTAGTCACTTGAACCAGATGGGTGACACACGTCATCTTTATTTCCTCCACATTGCTAACTCCCATCCTTTTGGGTCATCTCAGCAATCTGAGCTACCCAACAAACTCTGGCCCAGTAGCAGGTAGCTGTATTAAATCCTAGCCTAGATAACTCTGCCCATTCCAGAACATTCTAAAAATCCAACAAGACTTCAGACTAATCCAAGGACCTCAGGTATCTCAACAATAACCACAAAGCTCTATAAGACTTCACATCCCTAGACCTGGGTCTGAGGAACCATAGCCCAGTTTGAACAATACATTATTTTTCCTGGAAGATGTCTTTGCTGGTTTCAACTGGGGTACAGTTAATTTTCCTCAGTGCCTGGTGTGGGGCTGTGTTTTGGCTTTGTGCAGAGCCTAGGGTTAATCACACAGAGATGGTTTTGTAATTGCTGAGCAGGTCTTGCACAGAGCCAAGGCCTTTCTGCCTTTCATACCAACGCATTGGTGAGGAAGTTGAGGGTGCATGGGAGGTTGGGAGGAGACACATCTCGGACAGGTGATCTAAAGTGACCAAAGGGATATTTCAGACCATGTGACATGCTCGGTTGATAAAGTGGATGGAAGAAGTATGAAGGGGGGAACGTGTGGAGTGATGCTATTTGTCTTCACTACTTTAGCTCGGCTCTCCCGGAGATGGCTGAACACCTGCTGGCCCACAGGAAGTGGAGAATTGATTCTTTTGCTTGCAGTTTTGCTTTCCCTGTTAAAATGTCTTTATCTCAGCCTATGAGTTCGTTGGCTTTTACCCTTCCAATTCTCTCCCCAGTCCCACTGGTGGGGGAGCAGCAGGTTTCTAGTCAGAGGGCATATATGTTCACACACAGTAGATAATAACACCACAAGCGTTTTGCAGACAAAGCTGTTGCAAGTCCTGTTCTTGGCTTTACCTACTGCTGTTTTTCTTCATCTTTTAGCAATGACAATTTATCCTTTCCTGTTTTCTAAACCCCCCAAATTCAATAAAGGTCCATTATTTTGTAAACAAACAGGACCACTTTCATACAGGCATTTTATCATAATTGGTTAAAAGAGGAAGAAAGCTAAGTAATTGACTTTGTCCTAGTATGGCAGACTGAAGCTAAGAACAGTATTTATAGCTGAATTAAAAGAGAAACTGTGCCTCTATTACCACTGTCTTTTTCAAAACATACTCTTTTACGTATTACATGATTCAGATAATTTTCAATACAATATGCCTTGTAATCTAAACAAATGCAAATCCACCAGCCATTCTAGAAACCAGGCAGACAGTACAGCTTTATCCATGTCAGATAGTTGTTTGTAAGTCAGTTTGATAGACTAGTGCATCTTGACTCTCTTATGACTTAAATTTTCATACTCTCTCCAAGTAAAGCTGTTACATCTACCAAATTCTTCTCAAGAATTTCTGTAACAAGTCTGGGGAAGAGAGCAAAATCTATTTCACTTCACTCCAGAAAATAATCTCTGAAAAGTAAGAGGGTTTAAAACTTGCCTTTCTTGAAGGAAAGGATGGGCAGATCCTGAACAGTTAGGGATTTGGAAAAGCTATTTAATTTAGTGCCTTGGATCAACTTTGATACCATCACAATCACCCTGGCTGCAATGACCAAGTTTTTCTCTTTAACTCTCCCTGACAGCCCAGCTAGAGCAGAGGAACTTGGAAGAGAAACTTGTACCATCTGCAGTCCATCCCACTAAGGTGAGTCATTGGTAGTTTAGGGCACAATCACAGGACTCTCCCAGCTGCTCACAGAGTACATAAAACAAACACAGGCAATTCTAAAAAACTTCAAAGGCAAAAATAAAAAACTTCATTTCAACCGTAAGAATTGCAGTCCAGAGATGACCAAGCAATTAATTCATAGACACCAGTATTCACAAACAAGAAGAATGAACTTCGCAGTATGTGTCAGCAGTGGCATACCAATGAAATATAGATACAAAAAAGTTTCTATTATAGAACAAAAGAGGCAGTTGTGGCATGGATCAGGCAGTCTTATTGAGCCAGAAACCCCATCATCACTGTTTTCCAGACCCCAACCTCTCCTAACTTCTCCCCTGCTGTTTCATATCCCCAGTTGCCAATAAACCTCATTAGCTTTCCTGCATGAACCACCTGCTAATCTAGCCATCCTTCTTAGCAGATTGGAAATCTGGTGGTCTAGGGAGAGGAACTTAAAACCTTTAACTATTTCTGCCAGACCCTTTCACCACCCTACATTCAGGTCATAAACATTATAAACTGAAGTTCTTGAAATACCCTGTGCCAAATACCATCTCCAAACAACAGATCAATGAACACTGTTCACTGGTACTTGAACCCAGAGCAGTCTGTCACCAATGCACAAACACTTCCTATAATGTTCTCAAAAGACAGAAATTGTAGAGCTGGCAGATGAAAACACATGAACAATAAAGGGTTTTCCTACCCCCAAACTTCTTGCCTGATTTGAGTTCTGTGAACCGATCAACTTCTTGGGTTGGGATTTTGTTATGTTTGGGGTTGCTTGTTTTCTACACAGGATAAGAAGAAGTTTAAATAGTAAACCAGTGATGGCTGTAGACTCTTGGAGGATCTCTCAAAGCATTCATCTCCAATCACTGCATAAAGGGCCAAGTTACTCCAAACTACACTTACAATCCTCTCATCTCAGGGTCACAAAATACTCTACCAGCATTTAAATACTTAGACAGCCAACACTGCTTTGATAAGGACAGTGAAATGCATGAAGAATCATCATCTGTGTGCAGATGGTTTTAGTGTATCTTCCAATTGGAGAGGAATAAAGAAAAATCACTCTTAGCCAAAAAAATAAGTAACTAAAACCTAGACACTTCCTTGAAATGCTTCCACACACACAAAAAAAGCAAATTTGCCTTATTTGAAGGGATGTATGAAACCCAGGTGTCTGAATCCTTAACTGTACCCGTGTTCTTGTCTGCTGTGTAGTGTTTTGTCTTCATATTTGGATCAAATGAGTACTGACACTCAAGGTTACTTTAATTTGTCTGGGATTCAGGATGTTAGTAATTTTTTTCATCAGCATAAGAGTTTGGAAAGCTTCTAAGTAGTCATCTAAAAATCAAAGCTAGTATTTTGCCAGAAAATACTTGTTGAAATATTAAACTTTTCAACTGCTACAAAGTATTGGTCTGATTATTAATTGTATTTTTCTATTTGACCATCACTGTGTGTGAGCCAGAAGCAGGATTTAGAGCAGGATTACTGAGAAAACTCTGTATATCAGCAGTGTTATGAAAAGTATGTAATTTCATCACTGGGCAAACAAGCCTTCAACTTTGCTATTTTGTGTTGTCTTCTAATTTGTCTGTTCACAGATTTCAAAAAGCTTGACTAATAAAACAAACATTTCACCAGTTGGCCATGCTTCTGTAAATCTAAAAATTAAACCCCAAAGACCTTTGCTGATAGATTATCTTGGCCATCATCACAATAACCACCATAGAGCCAGCGTCTTTCTCCTTCTGACCTTAAAAGGTCTACAGAGTTCAAAATTACAGTAATAGCTTTCATTTACCAAACATCTATACACAGAGTACACATCTCATAGCATAGTACAACTTGATTACACAGTTCATCTAGCAAAACTCACTTGAGAATCAGCCAACCATACTAAAGTATCTAAGCCAAATTACACACGTTTTCAGTCATGCTTGAATAGCCACTACATTAACGAAATTCACTCCTAAAAATCAAGCAAGTCGACCACCACCTAGTTATCTATGCATCTATCTCCTCTTCTGCCATGAAGAAAGTAAGTGGTGTGGTCAGTTGAGAGAAGAAAACAATCCCAAAAGTCTGCAGTATGCTATATACTGGACTCGCTTATGTAACTCTCTCTGCATGATTCCCAGACCCAGGAACTGCAAAAGCAGACAAATGCAGTCAGGACCCACAGAACCCAAACAGGCCACCGAGCCTTACTGCTGTTGTTTGGTAACAACAAATTGATGTTTTTAATGTAGGGTTTTAACCAAGCCTGACAGAGTTCAGGGAGCTTTTGGACAACATTCCCAGGCACATGATGTGACTCTTGGGCATGGTCCTGTGCAGGGCCACAAGCTGAACTTGATCCTTGTAGGTGCCTTCCAACTCAGCATGTTCTGTGATTACCAACTATTGCTCAGTAGTCTTTAGGCATTAAACTAAGCGAGAAGAACCGCTCCCCTGGCACACAGCACCTCAGTACGAGACACGTCCCACACACGACCACCACACCCACCTGTGCGGGGGTACCAAACATGAACTGCCAGCACGGTGCTCTCAAGTTGACCAAATACACATGGACGGTATTTGAGTCTCAGACAGAATCCTTCCGGAACCAAGCAACAGACTGGGTCTAGATCTGGGGTTGACTTCTCATCAGTGCTCCTGCAATTCATAAACTTTGTACTCGATCAACATAAACACACTGACTGCACACTCACCTATAGGCTCTAACAATGATTGGTTTTTGAACCTAAGTCTGAATACTAAGTCACTTAATTGGAAGCAATAATGTTGAAAAAACTTAAGACAAAAAGGCTAAAGGTCATATTCCTTGTCCATACACAGTGTTTGAGGTAACTTTTTGAGGAGTTCAATGTTAAATTTTACATAACAGAACTTCTCTGTAAAGATAAAGCCAGTTAGTTTCAAGAAAAAAGATTATCCAAGTTCAAAGAGATAAAAATAAGACATTTCAAAACTTAATTATCCTATTCTGTTCTACTTACCTTATACTGAAACAGACATTTATTTTGCCTACAGTATTTAGTTTGCTGGAGACAAAAATGTGATCAGTAGTTTTCCAAAATGAACCATGTTTATTTGGGTTGGCAGCAGGGAGAGCTTTTTTCTGAGTCACATCCATGCCCTGCCACCTGTGGCAAGAAGCTTGTTTTGCAACAGAACAGTGCTAAATTGTGGATGAGTGCTGGAAAATTTAATTAAAACTCACTTCAAAACCAACACATCGTGTAAGCATCTCAGGAAATCTATAGGTTCATCATTAAATTCATTAGCAAGTTTATAAAATCCAAAAACAAAAAATCTGTTCAAATATGCATGAACACACACAGAGAAAGCAGCCACCCCCAGTAATTCAAATTCTCTTGGACCTCGTGTATTGTGGTGAGGCCCCCGGAGTAAGGCAAACACGAACGACCATCTGTTATTTTTGTCTGCAAAGCAGCGACTTCCCCCCTGATGAATCTTTGATAGCAGCCAAGCAACTGCTGTGGCAAGAACTGACAGCCAGCAGCCCCAGCCTCCATTTCTCTTTTCACTCAACCTGCATGTCAAATGGCTGCTTCAAACCCAGGAGTAGCTCTTTACATATTAAAACCAAATATGCCTTTTCTGTGCTTTCATTTCAATTACAGCAAATGAAGGGAAGTGTCAGGGAGCAAGCGAAGGGAAAAAAGAAAGGGGAAAGAATTGGAGAATGAAGAACCCCTCAGGGAGCATTCATGGTGCCAAAGAGATACTCATTTTCAAGCACCATCTGTCAAGAGCTACTTGGAAGCTTTTTCTCTCTTTATCTTAATACCCTCCCCCAGGTTTTACCATCTCATTTGCTATATACCAAGTGGCAAAAACCTCTGCATCTCCCAGAAAAACAGACTGGCCTTCTACTATATGAGACACAAAAATTCTTCTCCAGGACTGATTGAACTATGGTGAAAATCAACATTAAGCTCCACTTAGGTGCATCTTGGGTGCAGGACACAGTCCACAACTGACTTGTAGGGTTTTAGCATTGTAAAGTACCAGTTTCAGGACAGCAAACAAGTCTGAGAGGAAAGATTGGTCTAGCAGCCCAACTACAGCCCCCATCTCACACAACTTCTGGGCAGCAACACTGAACCCACCTCTGTGGCAGGGCAGCGGCAAAATAGAGGAAATCAACTTGTTGTGCACCACTGTCACACACTGACACTTTCTCCCTTTGTATTTAAATCAATACATCATCTGAGTTCTCACTCACAGCAACTTAGCAGCAGAGACAACAAAATGATTCTAACTCATAGGTAAACAAACACCTTCACAGCTACACAGTAAATATTTATGTAGAAAACTTACAGTGGAATGCAAGTTCATAGATTAATGACTTATTAAAATTGGTATGCCTATCTAAATCATCTCTGAAAACTCAATGGAGAATGTAATAACCATGAGAGACTGCAAACTGCTGGCCCTCAGGAACAATGCATTTATCAGCAATGATGGGAACAGCAAGTCCAGCATGGACATAAACCAGGAAATCCAGTATTGCCAGAAGGGCTAACTGTGATAACAGGGTGCATTTTGCCAAAAATTCTGGGCCCCTTTCATTTGATTTCTTCAGTCTTTGATCAGCTCCAGGACCTTTTGAAGTGCTTTTACAGACAGAAACAGGGACAGAGAGAATCATCTGTGGATAATAAGCAGATCAGCAACTAGTTTTCCACGGATATAGTATACATACCAGCTGTGGAGTTGAATTCATGTTCTTCCTGTATGTCAGGCAAGGTCTTAACCACTAGAATACAGTCTTTCAGCTTTTCTTTGCGTAAGATTATAGAATTATTTAACACAATCGGGGTCAACAAAAAGGTACCTTCCTCAGGCTTCCAATAATTTGACTCAAACACAGAGCAGAGCTTGAACCTCAAACCCAGAGCAGAGGCCTAAACAGATATGGATATGGAGAGGGGTACAAGAGGGCCATTCTCAGCTACATTCTCATTCCAATTCTATTGAGAACATGCATCAGAAATAGCATATTTCACTGAAAATGTTCTTATTTGTTAAGTGAGCCACAGGTGCATAAAAAGATTTCCCTGTCAGGTTTGATTGGAAGATCCCACATTTCAAAACTATCAATCCAGATCAAGATCAAAGATACCAAAGACTGATTTTGACAACATCATGGTTCAATTTGTCCACTTACATTTCAGCTTTTAAGATGCACAATTTTTTGTACTTTTATTACAAAATGTTAGAATCAGAAAGCTTATGTTTACCCAAAAAGTTCAGGCTCACAGCTTTTTTAATTACAAAATAAAGCCAGAACAATTGGCAGCAGTAAGCATCAAACCTGACATTTCAGAGGCAAGAGTGAACTTCAACTACCAATTATTTTGTCGTTTCCTATTTAACCAATTCATTTTCTCAGGCATTACAGACTTCTGGCCCTTTAGAATTACTAATACCTTTTTCATAAAGGATTTATTCCTCCTACAGCTTCATTGTATATAATGACAACACCAAGATGGGAGACAACTATTTACTTTGCTCTACTATTCACCTTCTAATTTTCTTTGCTTAGTGAATCAGAACAACCTGTGGGAATGAACCAGAATGCCAGATCAGCAAGACCCTGAACATGACACTGAAATACAGAGTTTTAAGCATCAGAATTCTCTTGTTGTCTTGCAGAATTCTCTGTGAGACCATGAAGTCCA
>VYZR01032942.1:25595-42204 GCA_013400675.1 Oxylabes madagascariensis
CAGTATTCTAAGAACAGGAAAATAGGTATTTTCCTTGAGTATTTAACTTTCATTCAAAGTTTCCATGGCTCAGCTAAGGTGATGCAAAAGTAAAACTATTGAATATGGAAAACAAAAATAGAACCCAATAAAATATCTGAAATAAAAGATTCTGTGAAGCAGATGTTGTTTTGACCAATATTCATCCAGAGTAGTACACATTGAAATGCAATATGAACAGGTGCCACATTTAACATATAGTATCCTGTTTCAGCAAGCTAGGCATCACAGATAAAGGTATTTCTCTTTCCATTCTAAGTTCCTTCACAAACCTACCATCAAGAAGAAATATTTCAAACTATCATATGACCACTTCTAAACAAAAGATGGTCTGTACACTTTGTGATGATCCTAATGACTCAGAAATATGTTTCAAGACCCAAAATTACTAGAACACATCTTGCTAACAAAAATAATAAAGCATATTTCAGAAATCANACATAAACTCAAAATGATCCCTTAAAACCCTGCAAGGCATTCTGGTGATAGTAAATTAGTACCCCAGTTCTTAATGCTTGCAGTCCCATCCTATCTCTCCCTTCTTACTAACACAAAGGTTTTATTAGCAAAACCTGGAAGTGGACTGCATTAAATATTATCTCTGTTAATATGAACCTGTGTCAATTAAACAAAGACATTACTTCAAATAGATACAGTTACACTAGACCTAAATCACATCTTCTCCTGATACCAGCTGGCTGGCCTCTGTCATCATCCCTCAGAGAGACAGGTTAAGACATTTTTATCTGGGTGATAAATGTTATCTAGTCCCTCACAATTTATTTGATTTCAGGCCTGAAGTAACGCATTTTTTAAAATTAATATAATGCCCTGAATTTTTTNAATCAACAATTTATCATTTAAAGTTGCACAAGTAATTTCTATTGTGACTTGCCTAAACATTAGACAGAGTCTTTGGGCAAAGCTAGAAAATATTGTGCAATAGCTGATTTGCCTACCGCTGATCTCCAAGCTCCTTTACAATTGTATCCGGCTGCATTTCTGCCATCTTGACATAAAGCAATCTGAAGGAATAATTTCTCATTAAAATCTTATGGCTTCTCTGTGAAAGGATGTTGCTTTCCTTAGTAGCACTCTCGCCTGCATATTCCAAACCCATGGATTAAGTGAAACACTATCTTGAACAGATGACACTGTTCAATGACACATCATTGCCCTGTTCTAATACCAAATGATCCCATCCAAACACATTCACAGAAGATCCCTTTTAGCAATGCACATCTAAAACTTAAAGTGGATACCACAGCTCTGTCGTAGAGGCTAGCAAATGTGTAACCAATGACCTTAGAGAAAGACAGGCTAAAAAATTCTGCACTGTTTTCCCCATTTACTGAAAGGAAGATTTGGAAGCTCCAATCTCCAATCCTCTTGCATATTTTTTGCCTTATAGAAAACCTGCTAGATGTAAGCAGTAGCTTGATACAACAGAGTTCAGGTGAGTCCAATTCTAGTCCTATTTCTCCTTGTGAAGTCAGTGGGAAAATTGACTTCAGCAAGCAGAAGTGGACCCCACCACTTCTGAACTAACATGCAACACAGTTGATCACAGTCCTGCCTTTTCCTGAAAGAAGCACCAATAAATCTCTACATAATCTAGTGCATAGTTTATCCTGCACTTGACTTCTGAGTTCCATTTTCACAATGCAGTTTGGATATCACAACCAGAAGAGTCTAGACATTGGTACAAACACTTCTGCATAAGTGAGAAAAATTAGAATTTCATTGTCAAGTGGGTTCATTCTTTGTTTACAAGTGCCTTCTTGTTAGGGGAACAGGTGCAACAGCAGCCAGGACACTATCAGTGGGCATCACTGAAGACTGTGGCAGCAAGAAATTAATGCAGATACACAGAGATGAGCAAAAATTGAGAAAATAAGGTAGTTCTGCAACCACCACACGAGCTCCTACAGCTCTCAGTATTAATTGTCATTCAATTCCCCATAGTATTCTAAAACCTAGATGATCAGATAATAAGAGGTTGAGTGGTATGCATAACATCAGGCTGATTAAATTTGTTTACTGATAATTCTTTCAGGTTCCTATGAATATCATGTAATTTTCAAGGTTTATTTCAAACAAATTTTATGTAATGCATTATTGACAACATCTTCATGGACCATTTCTACAATGTCATTCAGGATAATTATTTCACAACAGATTTTCAGAGTCCCTGATTCCTGTTGGGATTCACTTTTGCATAAATTACAGAGCGGCATATTTAATCAGTGTCTCTATTAGAGCCCTATGGCTTATTTTTAGGAATAAGGAATGAGAGAATAGAAGGATTTCAGGAGAGGCAAGGGAAAGGAAAGGAATCTTTGTAAGCACAGATACTTTCCTTGGTAATATTTTCTGAAGTAGCAAAGTTAAAGGCTATCCTGCAGCATCTTTGCCTTTTCAGAAATAAACACTGGCATTAATCATTTGACTCCATTAAATATTAATGTTACCAAATCATGTAATGGGGAGTTAAAAACAATTAACATTTACATAACGGTCTCCTTAAGGTTGTTCCAAAAACTGAATTAGCCCCTCTATACTAATACCAAAACAATAATGAATCCAGGACGTATGACTGTGAGAATTCTCTATATTTTTTAACATATACCCAGAGAGATAAAGACTGGACAATCATTTGACACCTAAACATGACAAATCCTTATGATTACAACACATTTATATTTATTTTCTTATGTAACATGCTGTAAAGGTTGAGCATCAGAACAGCATACCATGTTATTGTTTAAAAAAGTGGATTAAACAGGCAGACAAATATGGTCCTGTGATTTGCCACTATATCACAAATGAAAACATATTAATTCATTTTTCTGGTAGATTGAAAGGTGTCCACTTATGTCTGCTCAAAAGAAAGGGTTTTAACAAGTTAGAAACCTAAACCTTTCTGACTGGTGTCAATCTGAGCTTCCCCGAATAAGGGCAAAACAAAGTAATTTACCATGATCTACATGTGGGCATACATTTATTTTGTCTGAGCAAAGTAGTGTTTGAGGCCATCAGAATACACTGAACAGTCAGGGGAAAGAGCACTGCCACCAGTGCCTGGTGTGAACCAGCGCTGTCATTCCCATGTTTGAAATCTCTGTCACAGAGGCGAAGCGTGTTCCTGCTGCAGGGGAAGGGGCCCTAGTGCAGCATGAACCTAAACAGCTGGAAGAGCAGACGGGGTACTGACTCTCTCCACAGAGGATTTAGCTAAGAAATCACGACTAGCACTGAGACACACAGCAGGCAGCACAGGAAAGGACACATCTCACTTCTCAAGCTCAAATTGCACCCAAGATACACCAGAAATGCAATGCACTGGGAACTCCAGTTTTGGTGGGTAGAGCTTCAACTTGCAGTGTTTAAAGAGTCATTGAAAGCTGGATGCCAGAGTATCTCTGGGGCCTTTGCCCAGCATAAAGCTCATTTGCAAGGACTCAGAGTGGTACAGTTCTCCTCTGTTGCATGTGTGACTGACTCCTTGAAGGTCCCATGAAGCAACCAATGAACAAGACAGTTTTACACATCACCCAAATGTATTTCTATTTGTGAAGGATGTGCCAAGAGAGCATGAGGCTGAGCTGTATGAAGCTCTGCACCCTTCATGCCTTCCCCAACTACTATCACTCATGCATATTCATAATACCTGATCAAGTGCAATGACATTAATTTATATACATAAATAGTTACTCAAATATAGAAGCTACTTACTGATAACGTTTCAATCCCACTGAAAACCACCAGCTTTAACTGTTCCGAAGACTTCACTGTGTTGTTGACACTCCAGAACCCACACACACGTTTTTCTTACTCAAGACATGATTTCCCCTGAGCCAACTGGATCGCAGAGCTGGCAAGGCTAAGACTAGCTGGAGCATGCAACCTATAGCACAGTGTGAGTTCCCAGTTGGTGGCAATCAGGGTCATCAGTGTTTGGCCTTCACAAGGAGCCTGGAAAGGCCTACAGCCATGCCTTGCTTTCCATGGAAACAAGCTTTCACTATTTTGTCATTGGGCTTCTCCAGCATATTATTTAAAAAGTCAAAAGTAAATTAGTTCTCTTTTACCCTTACATATGCATGTACCAAAACAAATAAATCTATAAAGTGTTGCAATTGCAAGACATTTGAGCCTGAGGCTACTAGCAGCCTGAGGCTCAAAATTTGGTGAATTCTGCCCTTACCCAAGTGCCAGACCTTTATTGTACCACTTTCTGGTAAGAGTGATATAAGCTGACAGTGGCTAAATACTCAAGTCCCTACAGAAGACAAAGTATCCTACCATTTTACAGTAGGCATATTTGTGCTTTTACTTTACATGCAGTACAGGAACTGAACGAAAAAGCTAGCATCTAACTCAAGTTAACAATGGTTTTGAAAGGCCTTATATAGACCCTTGTGGTAGAAGTACATACAAGTTGAGTTTTGTTAAAACAAAACTTTTGCTGTAATCCCACTGCAATATATTCACTTCCTCCCCGCATGCAGGCTTAAAGAAGCAAATCCAAGTCATTTGTTCACATTAAATATGCAAGTCAATTATCATTCATCAAGAACAAAAGCTTTAGGAGTTCATTGTTTCTTTTTCCCAAATCAGCTTTAGGCTGGGGCTTGTTTTGTTAGGTTTTTTGTTTTGGTTTGGCGTTTTTTGTTGATGGCGGTTTTTCTTTTTCCCAGAAGTCTCCTAGACAACTAGCAAAGTGTAAAGGTAGCTACATCTCTATGACACAAGAAATTAGGACCTGGGAAATATCATCAATAGCAGCAGCTCTGGGTCTATCTAGCACAGCAGTTCATGACCCAGCCCGTAAAATAAGCCTGCATTTAAACTCTGTGGTGGCTATAAATAGAACCAGCTCTAGCTTGAAAAACAAGTGCTAAAAGCAGCTGGCCTTCCCTCCCCTTCACTACAAGTCTGGTACCAGTACATATTGTTGTATGAACTCAGTTTGCAAAAGATGAAGACCACTGTGCTTGAATACTTTGAAAATATTATAAAAATCTCATTAAAAAGCCTTTAAAAAGACATTTTTATTAAGATAATTGTATGGATTCTGCCTAGAAAGCTCCAATAAAATACATTTTCCCATGTGCACCCACTTAAATTTCTTTGGTAGATGTGAAATACCGCAAGACATTTGTTATCATAGTACAAAGTAGTGTATGATCTTCATTTGTGTCCTACAGCAGATGGCAGAGGAGCCAAACTGCAGGAACACAGAACCACACGGAGTCTGACGGTGCTGTGAGGGGTTTCTCTCACGCCTCACAGCAAACTTGTGAGCAGCAGCTGAGCGAGGCAGAGCCAAGGGACAGCCGAGGAGCCCCAAACAGCTGGCTAATGCATCATCTTGCCCATCCCAGGAGAGCAAAGACACAGCAGCAAAAGCATCGTGATGATAATTGACTGCTGCAGCTTCAGGCATTGGTGTGTTCTGCTCCTGCTACTTCAACACCAGCCTGCAGCTGGGAGGCAGAGCCAGCTGGAATGGGGCCTGGGGCAAGGTGAAGGGGCCCCACATGATCCGCAGCATCTCTCTCATCAAAAAGAAAGCATATATGGAATTTCCAGGTTGGAACCTTTGTTCTGCAACTCAGCCAGGGTTGTAGAAGGAAGCCTGGGATATCAGCTTCCACTGACCAATGGCTACAGGCAAACCCCAGTGTCTGAGAGTCTTCCACGCGCGAGGTGAGCACACGGCTCACACTGTGGGCACCAGCTGTGTCAGCTCCCCCAACACATGGGCACACACCTGCAACAAATGCCTCCTAACACGAATCTAAGAACAGACTTGGTGCTGGGGCACAAACAGGAATTACAAGCTAAAAAAAAGGAAGAAATATTGCCTGAAAATCCAATTCTCTGACATGCAAAAGACCACATAGAGAGAGGTCTGCTAACATGTAACGAAGCTCACAGGGAAGGAAGGTCAAGACAAAAAATGAGACTCAAACATCAGTGGACAAAAAGCAGTAATCAATCTTCAACACTTGCTTCCAAAAAGGTAAGGCTTGATTAATCAGGCTCCTCTAACCAGCGAGGCTGGCTGACCTGCATCTTTCATTCATATTATTAACAAGGATTAAAGTTCATTATTCCCTGTGATCCCCATCCTGACCACTAGAGCAGTGTTTGCCAAGAGCGATATCAGCCAGCTTATCCTGCATCTCAATCCACAGCAAATACCTTTAAGGCCACCCAAGGCTTTCAGAGTCATGGTCCCTTACCCTGCTACATCTGAGTGAAAATCTAAACCAAATAAAAAGGAAGCTATTCACCAGTGAAGAATCTAACTGACTGCTCAGGCTCAATATTAGAAGTGCAAGAATCTTCATAATTTACTTAATAGTAAAAGTCTTGGATAGTCCTTGGTAAGAGAATATTTCAGCTCAGGACATCAAGAAAAAAATATGATTCATTCAAACACAAAGTGATTGTAGTAAATAATTGCAAGAATTAATTAAGTCCACAGTACTGACAGTTATATCTGCATACTTGCAACTTCCTTCCATTTTTATTTCCAGCAAGAGAGGATCCTTTTTTGAAAGTCAATATAAAAATCTATACAAGTGACTTAATTTGATTAACAAAAAATGAAAACCAAGAACAATTACAAAGAAATTACCAAGAACTGTGAGAACAAGCATTAGTGTTTATGATGGGGACCTTTGGAGAAGAGAACTCTTACCAGACTCACTCCCATGAAAGTAATGTCATGGAACAGAACTATACTAATCAAATCCCCTCCTCCTGAATGCCACTATTTGAATGGAGGTAGACATCCATGAAGCTAAAACAAAAAGAAATTCACTTTTCTCCCCACATCCACGCATTTATTAGAGGGTTTTTAAACGCATTTTATGAATCTCTACCAACTACTATTATTCTCTGTGGGGAATACAATAGTAATACCTCATAGCAGATAATTAGAAAGAGGTGCACACAAAAATATTGTATGTGCAAGCTTCAGTAACTGGAGATAAAGAAGGGGGGAGAAATAATTACTATTAGCAATTTAGAAATAGCATGGTATGAAACAAGGTAGCTTTCTCCCTCAAATTATTTGAAAATGTACCACAATATCGTGTCTGTGTGGCAAGGCTTTGGTCACATGGGGACTCCAGTGGAGGCTTCTGTGAGAAGCTTCCCGTGTCTGACAGAGCCAAGGCCAGGCAGCTCCAAGTCAGCCCCTGGCAGTACCTCTGAGTTAGCATATCCAAAAATGGGGAAAGGAGAGGGGAGATGGACAATGCAGCTAGAAAGAGGAGAGAGAGTATGTGAGAAAAACAATTCACTTTGGAGGCAGAGAAATTCAGGAGTAATGCTGGGCCCAGGAAGATGACACACATGAGGGAAGGCATTTGAAAATTTAGGTTTTATTTCCTCATTACCCTACTCTGATTTGACTGGCAATAAATCAGTTTTCTGCAAGCTGGGTCTGTTCTCTCCATGACAGTAATCAGTGAGTGATTATCTCAACCCATGAACTTTTGTTGTATTTTCTCTCCTGTGCAGCAGAGTAGGGGAAAGAGCTGCTTTGGAGAGCACTTGGCATTCAGCCAAGGTCAACCCACTATAGTATGAAACAAAGTATTGTTAAAAACCAGAATCTGATAAGCTCAAAGTTACCAATTCTATCATATATGCAAGAAACCCAATAGATAATTTCCATTCCTAACAGCAGATTCTGTGGTACACCTTTTCAAGCTGCTATTTTTTTCCCCCACAAAAACACCTCTTATATATGACCCTATTTGCATAATTCTTAAAACTTTTTAGAGCTGGACACCATTATCAAGGGTGTTCCAGTGAATGTAGAGTGTCATGATTTTCAGTTAAAGAAACCCCTTTAAATCCAACACCTTTATTCTGGGCTCTGTACCAGTGTGGGTCCTGAAAAGATGTCAAACCAAGTTCCTGCCCACTTTCCTGATATGCATCATTAACAGGGCTTTTTCAGCTGACAGTGAGGGACTGGTAAGCGCAGGACCCAGACTGTGATTTTTTCCTCCTTTGCAATTCAAGTTGTTGAAGGGACAGAGTTCCCCAAGGATCTGACATTTGGTGCCTGGGAAGGAGGGTTGGGAAGGAGGCACAGCTTAGGAAACAGGGCAGGGCTCACCAAACACTTGCAATCTGTTCCCAGCTGACATGGAGTTACCTGCAGAAAGCCATTGTACCTTTGTTTACACCTGTATTTCTACTCCACATGAACTGACACACACCAGAATAGAACTATGGGATTGGACAGGGATAATTCACATATCATCCACATAAAGGCCATTCAGCAGGTTTTGGTCTTCCAGCATCATCCCTGTCAGAGGGAATATGGCAGGTAAACCCAATAAAGTGAGGCAAGAGGGATGCTGGCTTTCCAAATCACAGACAGAAACAGCAATGAGGACAGGGCTGAACACCAAGCTTATCCTCTTTTATGGGGGGAACTTTTACTACAACTCAATCTTGAAACCTCAGTGCTCCCAAGATACAAGTTCCTACAGCATATTTATTTCTTCATTTGCTTTCCCTGACTGGGTCTTTCCAGAAGACAAAAAAAAAAAATCTTTCTAGACTCCCTTGTCACATTTTTTTCCCCAGCTTATATTTTTTTTAAACACACATGAGTTCCAGTGGGTTTACCATTGCAAGCTCACAGTTAATAACTCAGGAAGAAGGCAGAAGTTGATGAAAGGAAGCACATCTTGAAGCAGAAAGGACGGGATCTAAATTAAGCCACATTTTCCTGTGGGCCTTCATAAGGCACAATCTCTTTCTGTCCCTGCTCCCTATCAGCAAGATCATTAGCTGAATAAATGATAGTTAAAAATCCATTAACAAAAGTCAGATTTGCTAGGCTTGATCAATTAGGTTTTCCAAGTGTGAAAGGATCCTAACTCACAAGCCTTATGGAGGAACTTGCTTCTGCCAAATGTATTATGCAATTTTTGATCACTGCTTTTCCAATCCCTTCTCCACTGCTTCTTTAAAAGCAAAGATTTGGGGCAGGAAAAGATAATAGGTTGTACTTCCTGATATTCACATCAAAGATTTTCTTTGTTTTCAAGTTTAATTAATTTTATTCTTTTTTTTTTTTCTTTCCTGATCTCCAAGTCTGAGCAGGGAATGAAAAGCAAGATGGATGCTGCTAGATAAACACAACTTGGTTCTCATTCCCAGGGTTCATACCAAGGCTGCAGTGGTACTACTGGCTGTAACCATTCAAGCTCAACAGCCCAGTGGGACCAATTACTGCATTTACAGTAAAACATGCAAGGAAATCGATCTCCCTATCTCCATATAACCAGGTTTACTGAAGGATAACCTACTACATTACACAGATTAATACTTCAGTGAGTAAATTAATCTTCAGAATTTCACTCACTATTTGTGGCTTATAAATTTTAATTGGTTCTAAACCGCCACATGAATTTATGTGAGCGTATATTGATGAAGTAGAAGGGATCAGAAATTACTCTATTAACACACAGAGACAACAAGAAATGTTGGGGCAAATGTATAAACATCTATAAATGTTTATAAACCAGGATTCAAACTTGGTTTAGAAGTGTATCATCATAGCTGACATAGAACTCCAGGAGGAAAGCAGAAGCAGCATGAGCTGAGAACAAAAGGCACAGAAAGTGAAAATTTCAGAAAGGGAAATGCTCCCTTTTTGCCAAAGCCAGATGCAAAGCTGAAGGGTAAGCAGTGCATGTGCTGTATTTGATTGTACCATTATTGATCCCAGTCAGCCGATACTACCAGTACAGCAATCAGAACAGCTTTCCAACATGTGGACATGCTGGCACACCATAAAAATGAATACTTGTACAAGAATGAAACACAGCACCAGATTTTCAAGTACATCAGAAGTGCCTAACAATATCAACTGTCCTCTTTAGGATATCATACAACTTCACAAAGTTTTATCATCAGGATAAACTTCTCCTCCTCTTTACAAAGGTTGAGTTCACTGGTTGAACTTTCCAACTAAGTATCACGATAGAATTAGTTCACTGAAATATTACAAGAAAAGTTTAAACAGAAGTTTATTTTTTTTTAACCACTTACTATGGTAAATTAATCCTGAAACACAGCAACGATTATTTGAACACCAGTAACACATGGTGTTATGCACACATTCCTACCCATAACAGCAGAGGCATTCAGTACATATTATCCATTTTTGTGAAATACAACAGCAATTAACAATTTAGTGAATCAGAGAACTGACTCATAATTAATGTCAAGACTTCTCAGACTTGGTAATATAAAAGACCACGTCTCTCTCTGGTCTCCTGCTCAAATATAAATAGCTTCCCAAAAGCCAGGAAACAACACTGTTACCCAAGGACTATCTCCCATCTTTGCACTTCAGTTCTGCATTTTTCCATTTAATGAATGTAACACAAACAAGTAATTATGACAACCACATTAATCAATTTTATATACTATGAATGTAAATAATGCATGAAATAATAAGGGGCTGCTTTTTCTCTCATATCTATTTGCACATTTACCCAAGGTTTCCACAAACATTTCTGAGAAGCTCCACAAACTGCTTTAGCTTCCAGTAGCTAGTTATTTGGGATGGCCCATTCAGCACCATTAGCAGTGACGCTGCTGTAGAGCAGAAAAAGGCCCCAGGGCTAAAATAGCCCATTATGTCCATTTTCTCTTACGGGTGGGTCACTGAATTGCGCCAGCAAATATTTCAGCAGCAAAATATGCAGTGCATCCCTTGCTTTGAGCACCTCTCAGACCACACTTTCAAGCTCTGTGAACAGATTCTTGTACTTATTAGAGGGCCTAACTGTAATTTTGGCCCCTATGACCACATTATTTCACTAATGAGACTATCCAATGTCTACCTTCAGAAGCCTGGATATCTTTTATTGTTTGAGTAAACTGGGACCAGAAGGCAACAGGAGTTTTCTTCAAGGCAAACTCCTTAAACCATTAGCACTGATATCATATAGCAAATCCTGAGATTTCCCTGGAATTCACAACACTCCTTATGACACTGAGCAAAAAATAAAAAAGGAAGGAACCAGTAATTTTACAGTCACACATGCACTAAACTATGTATTCTTACATGCCTTCAGTTTACACCCTACAGCTATGCAGGGCATCACCAAGTAAAACTGGAAAGAAGTAAAGCTACACAGCCTCCAAATTATGAGATATGCTATACTAGGTAAATAACAACTTACTAAAGAGACTTTACCAGTTCAAATTTTAGATTTTAATACTGATTGAACACAAGATCTTTTTGTAAAGCCACCTTTTGGGTCCAAAACTAAGGGGTGAATAACTAGAAATAAAGACAAAAAGCAGCCTTACTCATAAATATTTTTTCCTCATGTATTTACTTCACCCGTTTAACATCATGTCCTTTTTACTTTACTACCTGCTGATTTGTTCGCCTTTGACATTGCAAAGGACAACTTCAAGTTTAGAGGCAAGGCAAACTGCCTCTTTTAACTTAAAAGGAGAGACACAATTGCACTCACACATTTAACTTTTTGCTCTTTCTTTTAAGTAGTTCCAACTTCTGAATAAAAGCAACGAAGCTCCTGCAGACTTAAACAGAAATCCCAGAATTTTCCTACCTTTATCTGCACTCAGGGCTTCCTAGGGCTGCTCTCCTTGAATTTCAGGATAGGTGATTGATCCCCAGAGCATTCAGAAACATCTTAGTCAAGCAGTCACTCTTCCACCTTCTCATCCAGAAGAAGTGAAGCGGCGAATGTTCAGCCCCCCAGTCCTGCTCCTCCTTTCTTTGTGCTTGGAGGGTCTGAGGAGCCTCTGGGGAAGGAAGGCCAGGCCCCCCGGCTGGCAGCAAGAAAAGCTCCCTGCCTCACCTGGCTCTGATGAAAAGCAGCTGTGCTGCATCACCACCCTGCCAACCCTGGGGCACAGGGAATGGGCATCAGCTGTGCCTGCCACAGAATCAGCACCTGCAGCTGCCTGGAGTGACCACCTCTCTCGTTAGGGCTAATATAGCCAACCTGGGAGGCTCCTCAGCCTGCTGGGAGGAGGAGGCTTTTGATAAAATACCTGCCTTTTTTTTAATAGAACAAATAGGGAGAGAAAAAAACAGGTGTGATTGAATTTGTTGTTCTATTTGTTAAGAGACAGTATGAGGTACTCTAGTTTCATATCACACTTTTTCTAATTTTTTCCATACACAGTGTGTGTGTCTTGATATGAGCTCCTCTTGGTAAGATCTCAGCACTTTCAAGTAGATAATAAGTAATACATATAATATAGAATATTATATGTATTACTTATAATATACAATAACTAACATTTATTAAGCATCAACTATTTTATTCCATTTGTAGAAAGAGGAGCATATAGTAAAGCATTGTATGATCCTCGGTATGTATTTGATGGTGTTGTCCTCCAGTTCTGTTGTTGCATGCTATGTATCATCTGGAAATCAAAAGATGGCTCTTTATTTTAGTTTCTCTCTCAGGTGTAATCCAACACATGCAGATTGCCCTGCATAGAAGGGATTCACAGTTGTCTGGTCAGGAGTCTAGAAGGGTAAGAGTATCATCTTTTCTAGAGGAATGTATTGCTTCGACATCCTTTAGGAAAACAGATGCAGAATGTAGTCCATTCTTTATTTTCCAAGAAGTGCTGAGCCAAAATAGAAAAGTTCATCAGAAGAGACTTGGCTAGACACATTGCACAGATAGACCTAGCATGTTACATCTAGGCCAATAAACTAATTAGATAGTAAATATCAGAAGACCTACTTGTTCATTAGACTAATTGAGCTAATACTGTCCAGACATTAAAATATGAAGAATGAAATCTATATGCAAACAAAACAGCTGTAATGACTTTCTGATAAATATTGCCTGGCTGGCTGCATAAGGCTGGGGGATATTACTCAAGGGGAGTAAAAAGATTTCTTTGCACAGCAGCAATAATCTGTATATCCAGAGAGAATTTAAACACATGATTCAGATCTACAGCACACCATGCTCACTGCAGAGGCAGAGGCAGAGGTGATGTTGCAGCTAAGCTTGTATTAGAAACCAGCATCCCTGAATTTAAATCTCATCCTCAGGAAGACAAGTTATATTAAATTTTTGGAGAAATAGAAAAAGGATGTTTGAACTAAAGAGTTGGCAAGAATAAGAGAAAGAATCGGTCACTGGAATTGTCTAGTTTAACTGTTTCTGCCTCAACAAAACAATCAAAAAAGATGGGAGAAAATTGAGCTTCAGGATCTTAGACGCTTAGAAGATTAAAGTAACACTTCTTTTTAAAGTTCAGATTTTAGAATCATCAGAGAATAGTTTGGGTTGGAAGGAACTATCTGGTTCCAGCATCCCTGCCATGGGGAGGAACACCTTCCACTAGACCAGATTGCTTAAATTCCCACCCAACCTGGCCTTGAACACTTCCAGTGATGGGGCATCCACAGCTTCTTTAAGCAACTTGTTCCAATGAGATTGTGTGACTNATGTTGCAGCTAAGCTTGTATTAGAAACCAGCATCCCTGAATTTAAATCTCATCCTCAGGAAGACAAGTTATATTAAATTTTTGGAGAAATAGAAAAAGGATGTTTGAACTAAAGAGTTGGCAAGAATAAGAGAAAGAATCGGTCACTGGAATTGTCTAGTTTAACTGTTTCTGCCTCAACAAAACAATCAAAAAAGATGGGAGAAAATTGAGCTTCAGGATCTTAGACGCTTAGAAGATTAAAGTAACACTTCTTTTTAAAGTTCAGATTTTAGAATCATCAGAGAATAGTTTGGGTTGGAAGGAACTATCTGGTTCCAGCATCCCTGCCATGGGGAGGAACACCTTCCACTAGACCAGATTGCTTAAATTCCCACCCAACCTGGCCTTGAACACTTCCAGTGATGGGGCATCCACAGCTTCTTTAAGCAACTTGTTCCAATGAGATTGTGTGACTGCCACAAAAGTTTGGTTCAGCTCTCTCAAGTTAATATTAAGAATCCACGTTCTGCCTGGAATAACTCAAATGGAATGCATATATCACAGTGCTTCTTCCTTTTGAACAGTTAGAGAAAACAATAATTATGTCAATGCCTTCAAACCTCCCAATGGCAATTAACTGCTTTGGGCTGAAAGGAAACAGGAAACTATTCCAAGGATCATTTTCAAATGGACTGTCCTGAAGCTGAGGGTTTCTTATGGCGCTGGCTGCTTATACTCCTCCACCTGTATCCAAGTGATAGAAGTTCAATCACCCATTTATGAGATATCCTGTAATTTGATATGAAACTGTAAAAATGTTTTGAGAAATAGATCTCAGAAGAACTTATTGCAGATACCCTACAAGTCTCTTACAGTAAAATCATTTATCAAATATGTGAGAACCTGTCAGGAGTGAGGGTTTCTGAACCTTGTCCTAGATTGCTTTTTATATATGGATTAATGAGTGAAGTAATAAATCAAGAAAGACTGCTGTGCTCTGATTATTCTCAGTACCTTGTATACAGCTTCTTTTAATGTCCTATCTACAAGGCAACGGGGAGGAACAGCACAGAAAAAGATAGGACTGGAGAGAATCAGCTTTTCTTTTTGTGGTGATTCTACCTAATGCTGCTTACCCTTTTTTTGATTGTCTTTTCTCCCTGATACCTAAAAGTTGGGTGGGACACAGAATTCTTGCCTCCCTAAAGACACCCATGTGATCTGTGGGAATGAGTTTCTTCACACATAGCATAATTACTGACAGTATTTCAGAAAACAGTAGTATAAGTTGTACAGCATATTTGTTCTTGTCTACAGTAAAGTGTGAAAATAAATGTAACAAATGTAGACATTATTACATCTTTTAGTCTTCCAAAGCAGTCAGCTGCAGCCTTACTTACTACTACTGTCAGTTATAGTCCTAAAGGTCACAGTTATTACAGAAAACAGTGTTAATTTAATTGTCTAATCTAGCTAAGATAACTTGTTAGGAGTTGATCTGAAAGCAAGTGAGAGTACCAACATGTATTAATGTACCAATGTATTAATTTTTTCAATTATGTACCAATTTATTTATTTTTTTTAATAATGTGAATTTTCCATATATATAAACCCAAAATGTCTTGGAAATTCATAAACTTTCATAGTCTATACCAGAGAGTTCCTGGCAGCTAGTACACAACAGGGTCCAAGAGTCTTTTCTAAGGCTTTTAAAAGCAAATCTTCCTTCTGTAACTTGTGGAATCTGTCTAGATTTATTTTCTTTCAGGCATTATAAAGTCTTTCGGAAGAAGTGTAAATGAGGAGGAGACATTTCTGGCTCCCAGCTGTGGAGGGCTATATGACATGTAATCACAAGTGCTCTAACAGTGTTTGCTATTCTGTTGCTGGAAAATCCCCCTTGCCTATCCTGAAGCNTGTCTACAGTAAAGTGTGAAAATAAATGTAACAAATGTAGACATTATTACATCTTTTAGTCTTCCAAAGCAGTCAGCTGCAGCCTTACTTACTACTACTGTCAGTTATAGTTCTAAAGGTCACAGTTATTACAGAAAACAGTGTTAATTTAATTGTCTAATCTAGCTAAGATAACTTGTTAGGAGTTGATCTGAAAGCAAGTGAGAGTACCAACATGAAGGTGTTACACCTCTTTACCAATGTATTAATTTTTTCAATTATGTACCAATTTATTTATTTTTTTTAATAATGTGAATTTTCCATATATATAAACCCAAAATGTCTTGGAAATTCATAAACTTTCATAGTCTATACCAGAGAGTTCCTGGCAGCTAGTACACAACAGGGTCCAAGAGTCTTTTCTAAGGCTTTTAAAAGCAAATCTTCCTTCTGTAACTTGTGGAATCTGTCTAGATTTATTTTCTTTCAGGCATTATAAAGTCTTTTGGAAGAAGTGTAAATGAGGAGGAGACATTTCTGGCTCCCAGCTGTGGAGGGCTATATGACATGTAATCACAAGTGCTCTAACAGTGTTTGCTATTCTGTTGCTGGAAAATCCCCCTTGCCTATCCTGAAGCTTTTATTTTCTCCTTATTCCTCATTTGCATTCTCTCTTTCATCCAAACAACAACACAAGTTCAGCATTTTGACAGGCTGTCATCAGTACCATTCCTATCCTGAGGGCTAGATCCATGATGTACAATTGTTCTCCACGGCCTCTTTCATCTTTCCTATAGAGAGCAAAGGAGGATGCAGAAATATTTCAATGTTTCAACATGCCGACTACTGTAGAAAGGGGGGATAATGCATTTTAGCATTCAAAGGGGTGGGTGCCAGATTAATATGACAAACCTGGAAGAAGCTGGATAGATAGCCGGGAAGAGATGACATAAGGTGCAGGAGGATGAGTTTTAAATTGGTGCTGAAACAAGCCATGTTAGCACTGATGTCATGGAGTCATGGAGTGTTTGCATACCACAGCAAGTGTTTGTTTTCTCCTTAGGGACAGTTTGTGTTTGCTGTAGCTGACAAGAAGAAAGGTGAGGAAGAAAGAGCTAGTCTGTTTTAAAGCATGATAGGAAAAAAAAAAAAAAGGCAAGTCTTTCATATTTTCCTGGTGTTTGG